>JAYESA010000011.1:113617522-113757535 GCA_036927795.1 Iris macrosiphon
ACGCACACTAAAATACACTATTTTAGCGACAAAATTATCCGTCACTAAAATGTATTTTTTTGTCGCTATTTGATTTTACCGACGAAAATGTTCCATCAGAATAACTAACGTCGCTACAAAAATTTCGTCGCTAGTCCGTCGCTCAATTAACGGATAAGCGACGGACTGGACGACATAAAACCAGCGACGGATCAGCGACGTACTAATTACGTCGCTAAACTTTCTGACTACTTACCGACGAATTAGCTACGGATTATGTGAGCCAAAATTTGCCAAATTTTCAAGAAGGTTTTGCACATTCAGGGCTCACGGTGTTCGTCGCTTATCCGTCACTAAAATGTATTTTTTTGTCGCTATTTGATTTTAGCGACGAAAATGTTCCATCAAAATAACTAACGTCGCTACGAAAATTTCGTCGCTAGTCCGTCGCTCAATCAACGGATTAGCGACGGACTGGGCGACATAAAACCAGCGACGGATCAGCGACGTACTAATTACGTCACTAAACTTTCTGACTACTTACCGACGCTAGCCAAAATTTGCCGAATTTTCAAGAAGGTTTTGCACATTCAGGGTTCACGGTATTCGTCGCTAATCCGTCACTGAGTATAACAACGGATTCTGATATATGTTTGGCACAATTGTGTGTATCAGACGTTTTAGCGACGGAATTTTTCGTCGCTGTCCTGAAATTTTTCGTCAGAAATTGGTCATTGACCTGAGAATTTTTAGATTTTTCGTCGCTATTACGTCGTCCGTCCATCGCTAAAGGTAATATTTTTTTCAGAAATCATTTTTTGCTGAGCGTATACCTGTTATATATTCACCAATTTCCACACAAATAAATTTTACACAAGCAAATTTCACACAAACTAATAAAACCTACACAAACATGTACAAATGTTATATATACGTTGAAATAATAAAGTAGAGTAATCCAAACATGTACAAATAACTGTTATACAATCTAACAAAGTCAAATAAATACAATCAAGTCAAAAAAATACAACCAACTAAATAAAAATCCATAAACTCAAAAAATTAATCAAGCCGACGGTGAAGGCGGAGGCGGCAGCGGCTGTCTGCTAGCCATGTACTGCGCCACAACCATAGCGATGATATCATGTAGATCATCAGGAGCAACGGCAGACGGAGCAGTGGCAGGAGCCGTCGAAAGAGCTAGAGGACCCATCGTTGCGTCGGAGGATCTGGAGCCGTCAGAGTAGCTGGAGACCCAACGTAGTAGCCGTCGGAGGAGCCGTCGTAGTAGCCGTCGGAGGAGCAGATGCTGCAGCATCACGACTGTCTATCAACTGTCGGACCAGTCCATGTAGCTCAAGCACAGTCGTCGTGAGCTTCTCCAGAGACATCACACCAGAAGGAACGCCGGAGACGGACACTGATGGAGCTGGAGTAGCCGTCGGAGGATCTCTAGAAAGAACCGATGCCATCGATGCCAATGATCTGGTACCGTACACGTTGTCGCATTTCCCTCTCCCGACAGCTTGTACCCACCGTTCCTTTCTCTCAGTCAGCGTACTGCTCTCAGCGTCCCCCTCTAACGTCTCATACATCTCCTATATTTATTTATATAAATAGGTTTAGAGTTAAGGATTTTAGAGTTATATGTGCTATATTTAATTTTGGTTAGAGTATCATATTAGATACTAGATATCATAGTATATGTATATAATTTGAGTTATATTTGATATTATAGAAGTATAGAAAATCATGCAGGCCGCATAAAGGTCATGTTCCCTACCCTGAACAATCAAGCCACAGAGAAACTACATGCGGCCTGAACAATCAAGTCGCAGAGAAGTCATATGCGGCCTGATCAACCAAGTCGCAGAGAAGCCGTATAGTATATTATATGCGGCCTAAATGATCACAGAGCAGGAAGGCCGTATAAAAATCCCCTGACACAGATTTTGATGTCTGTCAAAAGCTCTGACACATCACTCATCCCTCTGAGATGTTTCGAGACTCATGAAGACGACGGCTCAGGAAAAGATAACAAGTCACATCAGTACATTAATTGCTTCGATAAACATGCTATGACACGTGTTCTACGTATGCGACTATAAAACCCATGCGGCCTCGTCACCATGCGGCTTAAGTGTCTATTCGACCAAAGCCCGACGAGATCTCGCATACGGCCATAACACCATACGGCTTAAGTGTCCATTCGACCAAGACCCAACGAGAGAGCGTATGTGGCTACGATGCCATGCGGCCACAGAAAGACACATGCGGCCAAGTTTCTATATGGTCTCCAGCTCACAAGATCTTTTCGTTATAACTGTAAAGATCTCCGCACAGTTGGTGCTGACTACATGTCCAGCTGCCAAGTCACGCATACAACGGGTCCCGAGATCTCTTCCACAACATATCTCAACCAAGATCACGTAGCAATATTTTTATGGCATGCGGCTACAGTTACAACCGTATTCTGTTGAAGGAGCCTTATACGGCCACCAAACAGAGGTATATACGTCACCCATGGCCCATCATCACGATGGCTATAAATAGGAGCAAATTGAACATTCTAAGGGATGACTTTTTTCTGCTTCAGAGAGAGAGCATACCATCTCCGACCAATATAGAGAGAGCATACCAAGACGAGCGAAGAAAGAATGTAAGCTTCTTCACCCTGCATCGAATCGTCCACGGAGTAAAGAAGATGCCATAGCACTCATTGTCAATCATCACACCCCAGATCAAAAAAATTATTATACTTAGATTGTTTGTCCAGAACCTCTTTGTACTTTCTTTCGTTTGTTAATTAAATCAATCTCTTTTAGAACTTTCGAATTTAATGGCGAACAGCTATATTTGATTTTTATGATATCTTAAAATAGGATATTAACCAAGGTTCAAAGTATCGGAATCGAAATCGATATCGGACCATTCTTATTAGGCTTGAAGTAAATTGAATAAAATTATAATTTTAAGTATTTACAGTATTTATATTGTTGTTTCTTAAAATAGGATATTAACAAAGGTACATAATTTTAAGTATTTACAGTGTTGTTCCTTAGTATTTTTTTAAATTGAATGACCTAGAGTTGACCTAGTTTGACTGATTTGACCTAAAAATCTAGAATATAATTAAATTATAAAAATAATCTAATTAAATTGAAAAAAAATTATAATGATAACTTATATATGCTTTGGTGGCCCGCTCACCTACGAGCTTTCCATCCTTCTTCTTTATGTGGGTCCGCTGAAAGATTGCTGGAAATTCGACGGTATTGAGGTCTTTCCCGTATCTGGCGGCCTCGTCGCACTGTAAAAATTAAGCAATTAATAAATAAGCAAAAAAATTAGAATTACAAAAAAACTGATCTAGCAAAAAAATTTAATACTAACCATCAGTCGAAAATACTCGACGGTCGGAATGGATCCACCAGTATGGAGACCACCCTTAGCACGGGCAGCCTTCACCTTCTTGCACTTGGCCTTGTAGACCAGGGTGTCCATATTTTTCTTCATCTCCTCCCAGTACTCTGCCTTTATCCACTCCTTGCGATGATCCGGTCCAAGTGACGCCAGCGCCTTCTGGTCATTGATCATATCTCTCAATCTCTTATTGGCGACGGTCTTGTAGCACTTTCGGATATCACTATCTCTATGATCCGGCCACCAATACAACCTCTACAAATTAGAAAAATATTTTTTATCATTTTAATCAAAAAAATTATATATTATTATAAATAAAATTCATATACATACCCCGAGCTTCTCTAGCCAAGTGAATCATCGATCGAGCGGGATGTCACTGAAGTTGATATAAGGGCCATCAAAGTAGCCCCGCATGATCTCCCCCAGATCATTCCTAGCCTTGATCGAAAAAATCTAAAATAAGTAGACAATATACAATTATAATAAAAAAAATATAAAAAAAATGTGTGAATTAGCAAATAAATGCTTACGTAGCTCCATCGGCCCGTAGCTCGGGACGACAGATATTGGCTGTTCGCTCTGGTAGAGTAGAGGGGTCTACAAATTCAGGACGGCGGACATATACTCTGTTGTCCACAAGAAGGCCTGAAAATGGATTTGCTCCTATGGGAGCAACTGGTGGAGTAGCCGGTATAGTAGTGTCTGTATTGGCTGGAGTAGAAGAAGGGGTAGCAACTGATGGCAATTTAGGAGATGGAGTAGCTCCTCCTACTGAAGAATGAGTATATGGCAGGGATAAACCATCCGCCACATCTACGAACTCGTCCTTAGGTCATGTCCGAGATTCTAAGTAGCAGGTGTAGTTGACGAAGGATGCTGAGAAGATGATCCTCTCTTAACTTGCCGTCGTCCTCGTCCCCGTCCCTCCATATTATAGGTAAATCTGCAGCAAATAAAAAAATAATGTCATCAAACAGGTAATCATAAAGTAATGGTATGGTAAAATAAGTAAATATTAGTGTGATAATAAAATAAATAATAATCGTGTTATAAAATAATTAAATAAATATCTAAGCTAATGCATATGTATGTACGTACTAATCTTCTGAATCTTCTTAATCTTCTGAATCGTCATCGTCTTCCAAATTATTTTTTGAATCGTCTTCATATTCTACTTCTTCATTTTTATTTTTACTTCCACTATTACTATCACTATCACCTTAATCTTCCAATTCTTGTTCATCGCTCGATACCTCCATATCAGAGTTCTCCTCTCTATGAGGTAAATCTTCTATCTCAATCTTTTTGTCAACTCTATCATCCTCTACGATAACGTCAACTCCCATACCATCAGCACCGGCCGAACTTATATATGCAAGTTGAGGCATGACCACATCATCCTCTTGGTATGCTAGATCCCTAACATTATATATGTTTCTAGCTTTAGTTTTGCATACAGCCCACCAAACTTTACTATTGCGTCATCGACTAGGATAGCTCGTATAATTCACTTGAACCGTTTGACTAGCCAATACAAATGGTTCAAAACCTATATATCTTTTTCCATATTTAATATCAACAAACCCAAATTGTTTGTCAATTTTTCATTCTTGCTTGGGTGTTGTGTCAAACAATCATATTTAAGAAAGCACATTTTTGTCTCATAAGAGTAATCCAGCTCCACAATATCTCTTAGTACACCGTAATATTGACGTTTTTATGCGAGTGCCCCATGAAAAAAAATTTAATCTTGAATCTCCATTCCCCGGTGGGGTATCCATCTATTGATTGACCAACAGATTATAGAGAAGCTTCTCTTGAATCTCCATTGGCAGCCCTCACCTCACCCTCACTTCGCTCATCTTTCTTTTCTCGAGGCAGAAGGGAATTAAAAGCGAATCATAGCTACAATATGACCCAGAAAAAAGAGACTAACAGCCTGGATCAGCATCATAGACTTAACCCCTCACACATAATCCAGAATTTTTTGTATAATTAGCCTTCTCATCGACAAATGATTGATTAATAGACTTATCAGTAATTTTAAATTTGAATCCATTGATGGTGTATA
Source organism: Iris macrosiphon (assembly GCA_036927795.1). Classification (NCBI taxonomy): domain Eukaryota; kingdom Viridiplantae; phylum Streptophyta; class Magnoliopsida; order Asparagales; family Iridaceae; genus Iris; species Iris macrosiphon. Next base: position 113,622,999 of record JAYESA010000011.1, read on the forward strand.
CATCCCAACACTTTGCCCTCTTTCTTGGTCTGATAGCTAATGCTCGAAGTCGTTCGTTCTGTAAGTATGTACCATGACAAAAAATATGAAACATCACGTATCATATAGACATTAGACAAAGATTGGTCTGAATGCTAAATTTAGAATGCTTAATAATTAGGATTCGTACATAATTATGGAACCACGATAAAAAATTTCTATCAACCTTTCTAGCAAGATCATCTACATTACTATTAGGTCTCTCCATTTTTACCTCAGCTCTAAAAGTACTGTGATAATAAGGAGAACAGTTAGAGCAATTCTTTTCTAAGTATATACAAAATTAAAATATCTAGGAAAGATGTGTCGCTTACTTCTCAATATCTTGCATCTCTTTTATACCACCATTTAACAATATATACTGATGAGCGGCTTTAAACTCATCGTCTTCCAACCAATGTACTTTAGTAGAACTTGTAGTCTTTCCTCCTATATTAAAGATAGTGTGGATTATACTATTCGGGGCATCAACCCCATCGTCATCATTCCTTGGGGCTCTATTACGATTTATTCTGACATAAGTATCAAAGTAGATGGAGCAGAAGTTTGAAACATCCTCAATGATATATGCTTCGCATATCGAAGCTTCTATATGTGCCTTATTGCCATCCGTCTTCCTCAAGTGATGTAGATACCTATAGATAATATATTGAATCTTAGAATTATTTAAATAAAGAAATCATTAGTATAAAGAATTTATACCTCTCAAATGGATACATCCATCGATAATGGACGAAAGTACTGACACGTGCTTCGTATGCAAAATGAATCGACAAATGCTCCATACTATCAAAAAAATTGGAGGAAAGCACAATTTCTAACTTACACAATGTCAATACAATCTTCTTCTCAAGTTCTATAATATGTTGCACCGTCAACTTGCTTGAACACAAATCTCTAAAGAATATAGATAATTTGGCCAACGGAGTCCATACTTGATATGCAACATCTCTCTCAGAGAAATAGGTAGTAATCTCTCCATAAACACATGACAATCATGAATCTTCATCCATGTCAGCTTGCGTTCGTTGAGATCAACATATCTTGTCATATTTGACATATAGCCGTCAGAAAATCTCAACTTTGAATTCCAGTTGCTTATTATCAATTTATTCTCCCTACTCAATGTAAATGGTGCTGGAGGCTTGACCCAATTGTCGCTGCCACTTCGTTTTATGTGCAAATCTGAACGTCTGCAAATAAATTTCAAGTCCTTTCTTGCTTTAACATTGTCTTTCATTTTTTCCTTGATATCCATCACCGTATTGAAGATATTGTTGAATACATTCTTTTCGATATGCATAACATCAAGATTGTGCCTTATGAGATTGTCCTTCCAATAAGGTAAGTCCCAAAAGATACTCTGCTTCGTCCAATTATGCCTACATCCGAACCATTCAAAGTGATCGGCCGATATTGAATCTTCCATCATAGTCGGTAATCCATCTACCTTTTTCCAAACTTTATCTCCTTCGGTATCAACAGGGGAAGAGATAGTTCCTGTTTACCAGCTCTAAAGGTATCTATGTTCCTTCTCCACGGATGCGACGCAAGAAGGAACTGACGGTGACAATAAAAAAAGTATGCTTTTTCTCCATTCTGGAGACGGAATGCCTTACTCTTTTTCATACATATCGGACAAGACAAATTACCATGACTACTCCACCCCGATAACATCCTATATGTCATGCCCCATTCCCAAAATATGTAGAACTAGGAATACGTAGCATGCCAGCCGTACGTATATGACACTCCAATATGTTGGAAATTAAAATGATAACACACACGTAGTTGTATATGAATAAATAATTCATAAGTGGTACATATATTGTCAACATAGTCACAGGCATCTATATCTCATCCACAAACACAAGTAAAGGAATATCAAAATAAATAACTAAAAGTCTCAAGTATGAAGTATCGGAAGGAAACAATAGTTGGGTGTAGACAAATCCACTACCAATCGATTATATCAAAATTAAAATGATAGAGAAGGATAGAACTCCAATATAAAACAAATATCAAATAAAGAAACATCAGCTAAAAGATCCATCATCTATGAAGTAGTCACAGGTACTCAGAGGGTAAGACCTCCTCGACAGAGAATGATTCGTCAGGTCCTAGTTCGTGCTCCTACGGATAATCCTGATCTCCTATACCTGGAAAGGGACCAGGTCCTCAGAGGAACCTAACAAGATACAGAAAAAAGCATGACATAATATACTGAAAGTAAACATCCAACATGGTCGCCTAACCAGCCTATGTGATATGCAGTTTAAGAATAATTTTATCGCGTATGGACTATCTGGCTGAAATAATGGGATGGGCATATTTCTCTCGGAGATCCAGGGGCCATGTAAATAACGTCGCGGACATTATAGGCCGCCAAGTAAATATAGGGTCATAAATCTCGTGTATCCACGGGTGAATAAGAGAAAGTATAAAGGAGTCACATATACTTACTGTCACGCCCCAGTCCTAAAATACGTAGGACTAGGAACACGTAAGCATGCCAGCCGCATGGATATGACAACTCCAATACATGGAAACCAAAATCTACACGTACACTGTAATATAAAAATCAATCCACAAGTGGTATAAACATATGTCACAAGTCACAGGGTATAATCTAAATCTCATCCACGAAAATCAATATAAATGAATAACCAACATCTATATAACTAGATCTCAACATAAGTATCTAAGGATGATAGTTGGATGAAAACAAATCCACTACCAACTAGAATGAAAAAGTACAACACAATAAACACAATATAAGAATACCAGCTAACGACCACGGCATCGAAGAGAAGACATCCTCGAAACATATACTCCTGCAAATACTCAAGAACAGATACACATGGCAGGGGACCAGGTCCTCAGAGGGACGTAACAAGATACAGAAAAGCGAGCCAATTTGAATATAGTAAACATGCATATTATTTGAAAATAAATAAGTACGGTGTACAAGACAATCTATATGAATGCAAATGAGGACAACTTTTTGACGTATGGGCAAGGGTAGGCTAATCGATCTATCTCACAACTCACACACACGTCAATGGACATCAGAAATCGACATACCGCTGGGGTAGCGACCAGCGAGACTCCAAAAATTGACATACCGCGGGAGTAGCGACCAGCGCGACACACGCCCGTAGTGCGAACTATATACTACGGTTTACCAGAGTGGTTGAAAGCCCATACGCCTAATGATTGTCCTCTATGATACTAAGTGTCAAGTGTGTGTCAACATATCTAATATATAGTAATGACTGAAAGGAACTACACATGCAATAAATAAACAGAAATGAAATAAATATACAGAAATATACTAAGCATGTAAAATACTGTAAGCAATTTGGCAAGGTATCTTGCCTGGCAAGAAAGCTGTAAAGTATAACGTCCCGAAGTCCAACACACAGGATCAGAAGCTATGGCCTCAGAACAAATATCTCCGGATGCTGAAATAAATATCACCAACTTTTTCAGAATAAGCAAAATAGCTAAAAAGTACTTCCCTTTCGTCCAATTTGGACACAGGGGCAAAACGGTAATTTCGGGTCAAAGCGGGGTCCACGTGTGGCCCACTTTGCACCGAAAAGCCTGCCAAGGGTAACAGTCTCTAAATGGGACAAAATATAGGTTAAACAAACTCTAGATGTCAATACGAACCCAATGGTATGTCCAAATATAGATTCCGATGGGCCGAACACAAATTCACCCAAAAAGTCAACTGTAGGGCCCGCCAATTGGCGACTTGGTCAACTGTCTCATAATTGCGTGAAAATTGGGTCACAGGACCAGCGCGTTACCACGAGTCTAGTGGCGTAAGTTTCATCGCAATCTGACTAACGTGCACAAAATGCGCGCGACTTCTATAAAAGTTACGACACGGGATGTGTTCGCGGATACGGGCTAATTTCGTCGCGCACACGCGTCCGAATCAGTTTCCACAAAATTTTATGTGTCTGGTTACGCTGCGTGCACCGTTCGGTACACTTGGTACACGGCGGAGCGGTCCCGTTTGGCGGGGCGCGCTACGTTTCACAACTTTTGAAAATTTAGAAAAGTGGGTTCGTGGGATTTTGTGACGAATTTAATTCTGTCCACAACAGTTAATAATCTAGGGTTATTTAACAGAAATTAAACTAGGTCAAGTGGTCTACACATACCAAAAAGAATCATCGAATTCGGATCTCTGTGGTGGGAGATACGAACTCGGCAACATGGATGGTCACCGTAGTTTTCTGCGATTCCAGAATTCGGTTTGCTTGTGCCAACTTGGGCGCTATTTTCGCCTAAGTTTTCATGTTGTTCGTGGTCTGCTATCATACAGATATGGAAGAAGGTTAAATGGTGAGCATACCGGTGAAGACGGAACGGCGTTTGGTTGAGCGAGTCGACGGAAAGCAACTCCGGAACAAAGGTACCTCGTGTGGGAATCTGCAGCGCGCGAGGTCGCGGTCGTCGGGATTGGTTTGGACGGCCTGGCGGGGATCTCTGGCTGCGGTGGTGGCTCTCTCTAGGTTTAGATGAGAAGAGGAGGATCTGGAGGTTTTAGGTTAGGGTTTTATGAAAGAAAAATATATATATATAGCAAAGGGAGAGGAGGTTCTTGCTCGCGGGTATATGGGTTTAGAATTTCTACTGTGCTAACAAAGGGGGGCTACTACTGCTTGCTGGGTTTGCTATTCTACTAAGGGGGCCGAGTGTGAAATTGGGTAGCGGGTAGGTGATGAAGGGTTGTTGTGGAATGGTTAAGAATGGAATGGTTTGCTTGGTGTTTGCTTTAAGTTTGCTTTGGTTTGCTTTGTAATTAGTAATAGTATTAGTTTATATTATTATTAGTTTATTAGTTTTCTTTTCTTTTCTTTTCTATATATATATATATATATATATATATACTCATAAGAAAATTTATAGATTAGAATAATGCACACCGTTAGGCTAGCAACTGCTCAAGGGGTCTCCTACATGAAATAAATTTTAAAAAATTCCTAATGGTCCCATAAATCCTCTAAGTGCCCGAACACTTAAAATAAAAATTATTAAAAATCTATTTTTCCTATTTAGCCACTAATTACTATAATTAAATTAATAATTAATAAATAAAAAGGGTATATACAATTTTCTAGGATAGGGGTTTTACACTTACTTATTGTTCTTCCCACCCAATACTACTAACGTATCACATCCATAACACGCAACACCTCTAGTAACTGTTAAGTCTGCTAAATATGATATTTTTATTAGCAGTTATTCCTTAGCCATCGCACGACCTATACGTAAAGGTGGCCAGCCAATGTGTCCTACATGAGACTCACAACTCGTGTAAAAAATATGTCACGGCCTAATACTCAAGTCTGTGTCCTACATGAGACTCATAACTCGTGTAACAAATATGTCACGGCCAATGAAACATAATTATGCCTCAAATTATGGGGTGGTCTCGTAAAACTAAGTCAACATGCTTAATATAATAAAGAACAAAAGACGACGCAACCGTCGTTGCACCCAAGTCTTTCGACGCATATTTTTATAAAGAAAAATAAATAGGAATAAACAACAAAAAATAAATATGCAGCAAATGAATGTAACTAAACTATACTAAGGCAAGGTATACTTGCCTGCAAATAATTTGTGTAGTATAAGCATCCAGATGCCAAGCACGAGAAACCAGAAGGTAGGGGCTCTGAATGAACGTCTCCGGATGATGAATAAATATCAGCAACATATTCGGAATCAGCGAGATAGTCAGAAAACTCTACCATTTCACCAATTTGGACACAAAGGCAAAACGGTAATTTTGGACCAAAGCGGGATCCACATGTGGGCCATTTTGCACCAAAATGTATGTCACGAATAAAGGTCTCAAAATTAAATAAATTATAGGTTAAACAAATCCTAAATGATGATATGGACTCAACGGTATATCCAATTGTGGATTTCAGTGAGCCAATCATAAATTTGTTCGTCAAGTCAAACCGTAGGGCCCGCAAATAGGCGGTTCGATCAAATATCTTGGAATCGTGTGAAACTTGGGTCACAGGACCAGCATGATACCAAGGATCCAATGGCGCAAATTTTATCACTTTCCAACGAGTGTGTACCAACTAATAAAAAAAATTACAAAACGTCGATACGGAAAACTTTTGACAGATACAGGTTGATTCCGACGCGCACACACGTCCAAATCAACTTTCGCAAAAGTTTGCACGTCAAGATATACCAAACACGCATTTTGGTTCAACTAGTACGTGACATGGTGGTCCAGTTTGTCGGGACGCACTCCGTATCGCAAGTTATCTAATTTTGGAAAACTGTTTTCATAATTTTTAACCAATAATTTCTCACAGAATTAATTATCAAATATGTGTAACCAATACATCTTTTTGATGTCGTATATGTTGTCTTTAGTTTTGTACAATTAGATTCAAGATTCTTCAATTATTCTGGAAGAAATTAGCCTTCCAATATGATCTCATGGATTAGTTTTCAGGTGTTCTGTGTTACATGATAACTCAGATTTTTCGGAAAGTTTTGGTTGACTTTAAAACAAAAACAAAGTTGTTTGGTTAAAACTATTTGAAGAAATTAGAAGGTGTTCACGTTGTGATTAAATCAAAACAACTTGATCAAAATTTGGTCACGCATGTAGGGATTAAAAGAGTTTGAGATATGGGTACCTGGGGTTCGGGTTTTCCTGCCGAGGTTGACGCGCGCGTCTCTCAGGTCGGTGGCGGCGGGGCTCCCGCGTCCGTGGCGGCCATGCGGCATCAATGGGATGAGGGGGTCTGGGGGTGACTTCTCGTTGGTTAGGTTTAGGGTTTTGGGTCGCTTGTATATGGGGTTTATATAGTGATAGAAAGGGGAAAGGCTACATGGGTCGGGTCGTTGACCGCGGGGGTGTGAGTTCGGGTTTGATATTGTTTGCTGCTGCTGCTATCATTTGTTTATGGATTATAATATTTGCTTTTATTATTAATGTATGTATATATATATATATATATATATATATATATATATTCTTTTCTTATGTGTGTGTGTGTATATATATATATTTTTTCTTTTATAAAATATTTATTATTATTAATTATTGATACGTTGTCGTTATACGTATTATTATTTCTATTATTAAAAAAAAATCCTAAAAAATTAGGGGAGGTTACACCATATGCTGGAAAATCGTTGATGGTCCACATGAGAAACGCTCTCATCTGAAAGTTCTGCTCCTTCGATATATCATATGTTCGAATGTCGAATTATCACAATTGTTTCAACTCATCTACCAACGGCTACAAGTGGATATCGATGTTCTTCCTTAGAATTTTTGGACCAACAAGAGTACTGAGATCCCGACTGTTCGAAATGAGTGAATCCACCAGAACATAAACCCAACCGTATATTCCTGGGCTCCGCAGCAAATTCAGGATGACACAAATCAAAATATTTCTATGCCTCTCCATCAGAAGGATAAGATAATTCTTCTTCATCCATCTTTCGTTCCTTGCTATGCCATGTCATGTGTTGTGTTGTATTTGCAGACATATACATCTTCTGCAGCCTCTTTGTGATCGACAAAAACTGTATGTACTTGTAGGGACGCAATCTTGCTCAGGCAGTTGACTTTTTTTTGCCCCGAATTGGCTTATACCGGTACACATGACAGAAAATATATTTATCTTTATCATTGTTCTCCTTGAAGTATAATATACAACCATTTCGACAATAATCTATCTTTTTGTAGCCTAATCTGAGCTTTTGTATTATCATCTTCGACTTGTAGAAATTTTCAGGCAATTCTTTCGATCCTTTTGGCAACAAATCTCTAACAAACTTAATTATCTGGTCATAGCATTCCTGTGGAAAGTTAAAATCAGACTTTAGGTGCAATAGCCGTATTACCACCGACATGACAGATTATGAATCACAGTTCCAGGTATAATGGAGTATTGTCATTCTTGAACATATCATAGAATTTTTTTGCATCGGGATTAGGATCCTCAGGATCAAAACTTGGACCGGCTGCATCAAATACCAACTCACGTGCCAGGTTTCGCGGTCGATATTCAAAGTTATCTCCTAGAGTGGACACTTCTAACTCCGTATTAAAGAAGAAATGATGATATTGCAAAAATAAAGGTTCTTCTTGAGCCCTCTACTCATTGTAGTTGGTACGAAACCCTTCTTGTAGAGATGTCCCCTCACAAAATCTACCTCTTTGAATGGTATATTACAATATTTGACACAAGGACAGTTGATGAGTCTCACATCCATGAAATGAGGTTGACTACGGGCGTATTTGAGAAATTTCTTCAAGCTCTCCATGAAATCATCTGTCAAACCAATCATACTCTCATGTCGCCGATTGTACATCCATGGTCGGTCAACTAAGTATTGACTCATTGATTTTTCATGTACCATATATATTAATTCAAACAATATGGATTAATTAGATTCAAGATGAGTTAAGATATCTGAGATCATCTAAGATATGCTTCAACAATCAGCATTAGATTATTAGACTTTTCACATAACATGGAACCTAAGCTAAGATATTGAAAATTAGTTGTATATTCAAAGTTCTTAATGTCCATTGTGAAAAGTAAGCAAAATTGTCCACAAAGATGTGATTCATAGTAGAAATTCACTAATTAGACAGCCCCAAAATGAAATTAAGAAGAAAATATATTTGTTTGAGCAAATACCATTAATAATAATAAACCAAAAATTAAAGTGTGTGTATACACACACTCTTTTTATAGTATCTAATTATATCTTATTATAGCTTATATACTATTTATTATTGTGTGTGTGTATACACACGCTATTTTTAATATTGTTGATATTGTTGATGCCAAAAAATTCGATACGAGTCCGGTCTGATACCTCTGATACTGCCGATAGTGATACACATACCAAATGACCGATATCGATACTTTGAACCTTGATTATAACTGTATTATCAATTATCCTTGATTATAATTTCTAATTATCTTAATGGATTTATTAACATAGTCAATTGACCAAGTGCACTGCTAACCATCAGATATTAATTTCTTATGTACAGTGTATTATAAACTTAGGATGTTTAGAAATTAATTATACATATGAACAAGTAATACTTTTATGACTTTAAAATTGAAAATGGCTTCCCATGAAGGCCAACAAACCAGCATATCGTGTCCGTGTCCAGCGTATCATGTGTGTGTACATGTTCGTGTCCAGCATATCGTGTTCGTGTCCAGCGTATCAAAAATACCAAACCATTTATTTTCTCTTCGTGTCCGTGCCTAGTGTATCATGTATGTGCGTGTGTCCAGACCCCTATAATCCAAATGCAATAATTAACCAAATCAAAATGAGGGTTAGGGTTACCTTAGCTAGAGGAGAAGACGAACTGACGGAGGCAGAGGGGGTCGGGGGTGGAGGATCAGGAGGGCTTGGGGATCGGACGCCGGAGGAGGAGGAGGAGAGGGGGTCGGGGGGTCGGGGAGTCGGGGGTCAGTGGAGGAGGAGAGGTGGTCGGACACCCGAGGAGGAGGAGGAGAGGGGGTCGGACGCCGGAGAAGGAGGAGAAGGAGAAAGAGAGGGCGAGTGAAGGGGAGGGGTTATCGGAGAGGGGAAGAGGCTGTCGGAGAGGGGGATGGGGTCGGGGCGGGGGGGAGAGAGAGAGAGTGTGTGTGTGTGTGTGAGAGAGAGAGAGAGAGAATGGGGGAAAATAAAACGTGGCTGAAAATTTTAAGTTTTTTTAACGACGGATATTTTCGTCACTAATCCGTCGATGTAATAACAACGACGGATTAGCGACAGATTTGTGATAAAAAAGAATATATTTTGTTTACATAAATAACTTAGTCATTTTTCGTCGAATTTTTGTCGCTGTCTCAGCGACGGATTATTTTTCGTCACTGAGATCCGTCGCTATTTAACAGTATTTTTGTAGTGTGTATATATATATATATATCGAACAAGGTAATTGTTTTACAAACTCCTGGTTAGAAGGCCTACAAACTCGGTCAGAAGGCCACACTTCTAGCCTGAAGGTCCGTACCAGCACCGCACTTGTATCTTACCGCTCTCGCACTCACATTTATTCTCCACAAAAAATTAAATGTGCTTCCCCCATTGTTCGAACCTGCAACCTCTTGGGGATATGTCTCACTCTAACCACTTGATCTAGAGGTTATATATATATATATATATATATATATATATATATATATATATATATATATATATATATATATATATATATATATATATATGCTCAAAAACTATCTGATTGATTGCATATTATGAAGTATACCTATGTTACAGTCATTGGATTTGAATTGCGTGGCTGGGATAACACATATAACTTTTAAGTAGATACTGTCATATTTTATCTCAGTCTTACAATCCAAATTCAACGATTCTAACATAGGTTGGTTCTATAATATAAAATTATCCGGTTGATTTTAGATCATTCATATTTATATATAGGAAAAGAAATAGATTTGAAAAGCTTCAGATTTTTATGATCAGTGGGTTTACGTGCTTTAACAAAACTTCAATTTTTTATGAATGAAGACAAAGAAGTACTTGATGCTTTAGTAATAGAGAAAGTCCAAAAGAACCAAGGGGGAAGAACGTGTCTGAAACCGAGCTGCCACGTGTAACCTTCCTATTGGCCGGAGCAAAATCAATGACGTCAGTCCCACCTGCGAAAATTCCAGCCAATCAAGATCGTACAACTGGCCTACGATTTCAGATGTGGTTTACCCCGCGGTTTGTGTAGAATTGCTCTTAATAATATAATTAACTATGTTAGCCAAATTGTTAAAGGGGTTTCTTTCGTTTTAAATGTAATTCTATATTACTTTATCCAAAATCTCTTGCTAATGCACTCTAGTTATCACTAATAATTTTGCTAACCCCGCTCTAAAGCCAACTCTTATAGGCATCTTACTCAAATATTAAAGGTATTATAGATTAATATTGGGAACAAAACATGGAAACCGTTTTTCCAAACCAAGAAGTTGCAAGAGAATCGAAGTAAAACGCAGAAACACAAATAGCCCAAAATCACAAAGAGCCAACAAACATAGACACGAGCAATTTTTATGTGAAAAATCTAGATAAAAAAAACTACGAAACGATCAGAGTCCAACACTGAAAAACCTCCACTAATGGAATAAGAAAATACATTCGACTCCTTACTGACTTCTCACCGAACCAAAATGTATTACCAAAACTCCTTGGAACAGAAAAAAGATTATAAACTCACGAAGAACAAAGACAACGAGAAAAGATTACCCGAAAATGATCTCCTTTTCAAAGTAGTCATCTCTCTCTCTCTCTCTCTCTCTCTCTCTCTCTCTCTCTCCAATAGTTGTAAACTCCTTCTTGCAATAATGATTAGGGTTAGGAAACACCTAATATATACCTCTTCAATCTCGTAACTAATCTGGACCACTATATATGATACAACGGTGTATAAAATACCTCAAATCCTACACAGCTCACTGACAACTAAACTCAGCCCGAGTTCGAAGTTTTTGAGCTAGAAAATTGAACAACATATTGTTCCCTAGCGATAGAACTCGGGTCGAGTTCCCCAATGGGATCAAACTCGGGCTGAGTTTGGCTGGGTATAGGGTAGCAGATCCTGCTCCAATTTTTTGAGTTTCTTAGATTTTTTTAATGGCACTCATCGCACTCCCCAAGCTTATCCGACACGCAGATGGCGCTCGCCGAACTCTGGGATTTCTCTACATAGGTTGGGAGTCTCACCAAACTCCAATGATTAGTTTATCTAGGGACTCTCGTTAATGCATTCTAGTCTTTGAGAATGCAAGATTAAGGCTAGATCACTTGCAAATTTTATAGAAATTCAATATTGGGGTCTATTTGAAATTTCTCTCTTGAAAGTGGTCCCATATCATTCATGTTCTTCATTTATTAACTTATACACATGGAGAGTTGTAGCCCATATGGTTGGTTTGGTGGAGTATTTTTTAGGGCAAGGTACATATCCTCCAAGAAATAATTCATTTTTGTCACATATTTCTTAAAAAAATTTCTGAGGAGCTAGGTCCTAAAGGGACCTAGTGACTCGGACACGGACATGGGCGTAAGATGCAAAGTGGTGCTTTGATGGCACACTTTGCATGTCATTCAGTACTAGTTTTAGCACCAGTTCAATGCGTGTTCCATCATGGTGCAATAGGGTGCACCAAGGTCAGCGGGGCCATCTGGTTCAACGTGCCCAGGGTGACCATATGTTCCAGCATTCTAGTATGGTTTTTTCTTCCTTTGGACCTAGATTCTAGTATGGCTATTGCTTCCGTTGGACGTGGGTTATAGCATGGTTGGTGCTTCTTATGGAACTAGGTTCTAGCGTGATTGTTTCATATGGACGGTTCAATTTTGTATCTGCCCACTTAATGGGAGTTACTAATATAGTTGTCCACTTAATGGGGTGATTAACTTCCTATTACGGGTGGTTATGGTTGTTAAGGGGCTTGGCTGCTCTAAATATTCTCTTTATTTTGCTCTCGGCAGAAGATACTTGAGAATATATACAATGAGAAGAGAGTTTGTAGCAGAGGTGAAGACATAAAATTTTGGCAGTATGTTGTCCAATTTTTGAGGGTGATAAAAGAGTGCTCTTGAAGTTCAAGTCTTTGAACTTGCTGGTTCCTGGGAGCAGATCAACGAAAAAGGATTAAATTCTGCTTTAACCAATGGTGATCGTCATCACCCAGTAAGCTTTCTTCTTATGTTTCTTCTTATAACAACTTAGCTGCAAATTTCAAACCTTTTTATTTCTTGCAGCTTGTAATCTTTTAATTCCGAGTTCTTGTAATCTTTATGTTGTATTATATTTTGTATGAAATTTTGTACGATTTTTTATAACCGATACCAATAATTTTGAAGCAAGATTTGAGAAACATTAACATGGAAAATCGTACAAGTCTCCTAGACACAAATTTTACAAACTTGAGAAGTGCGATGGAAAATACTATAATACCTAAAAGACAAAAATTAGTTGAAATTTTTAACTCGACAATGTGGATTACATTCTGACTAAATCAGAATGATAATTTCAAAAACTAGCAATGTGAAAGTCCTTATAAACGTGATCATTATGCATCAGAAATGGTCGAGTGACAAGAACCTCTGCTAGTTGTTGATTCTCAATTCATGGATGACTCAATATAATAATCCTACCATAAGAAGGAAAATGCTAGAGACTTCTGAGAGTCTCTTGAAAAATAGTAAAAGGATGATGATAAAGATGTCCAAGATCCACCTCGTCAACAAATTTTCTTAAATGGAATTTGAAGACGAGAAAACAATAATGCCACAAGTGAAAAAAAATTAAAGTTGCAACAAAAGTTTAAGGAGGAGGCTATGCCTCAAGTAGACAAGTTCATGGTAGGAGCTATCATCTCTCCAAGCCACCTACCAGCTGGGATCCGTTTTTAACCATCATGTATTGCAAGAAGACGAAGATATTGCTTAAGGACCTTATGTGCTTTATTAATATTGAAGATGAAGCTAGAAGCCCGAGGCATTCGAGATCAATGACTAAGGGAGCATGAACTCTGTTACAGGAGACAAGCATGGGATCAACTAAAGCACCATGGAACCAACACCTCTTATCAGACTGCAGGGGGAGTTTGTTTGGTTTCCTGTATCGATTTGTGGTATGGAAAGACAGTCTAGTGAGTCATGCAGTTTCGATACGAGTTGTGGCGAAGGCGATTGAGTTGGTAGTTGAACCAAGTATCAAAATAAAGCAAAATAGCAGCGGTTGCACATCAACGGTACACTGCTAGTATACTGTCGACATTCCAAATATGGGGAATTTTTTTCCGTAATCAAACTTGTGGTCGGGTGGTATATCGCTTATTGGGTTTTTTACCTATTTCGAGTTTGGGTCAACATAATTTTTTTAATAGTTGGATCTATCTAGACGGGCATGAGTTATGTTTCGCTAATTTAGGGATTTTCTAGCCCTAAATTAGGTTTTCTTTACCTATATAAAGGAGGCTAAGGTCATTGTCGAAGGGAGTGCTGAAATAGGAGATTCTGAGAGATAGACCAAAAAATCTATGAAGAGATCCATGCTCGTTCACAGGTCTTGCACTTCAAGATAGTCAAAGAAAGGAGATCTGTTTAGAGGGAACCGTCTGCTCTGTTCACAAAGTCGTCATCGGGTTGTGATGAGCTTTCTCAATTGTAGTCTTCTTCTTCTCTCTTGAGATTTTTGATGGGTTGATGATCTTGGGGGCAAAGGTTCAACAATATTTGTAGTCAATTTTTATTAGGAGCAAATATATATTGGAATTTGTCCCAGTGATGTAGTCACTACATATACGGTGTATTTGATCTCTCTTGATTCTTGTGCGAGTTTGTGGTTAGTTATCTTCAAATTGATTAATATTGTTTCCACGATGTTTCTCTGCCAACAAATTTATCATGGTCCACGTACCAAATAACCACTTAATATTATGTTTCGCTGATGATTCTAATCATAATTATTATTTTTTATATTAATTACTCTACTTAGTTCTTCCCATCCATACAAGTAGAGTAACAAATTTGTATGGGGAGCAAGAACTTGCAACAATAAATTTATATGATTATATTTCTGTTGAACCTATATATATATATATATATATATATATATATATATATATATATATATATATATATATATATATATATATATGTCACTATAACATTTTTTTTGCAACACCATACAATTACATTACTCTATCAAATTGCATGCATATGTTCTTAATAAATCTGAGCTCTTTGAAGATTATCAGCAATAGTAACTCATTAATTCAGTGACATAATCATCATGATGAGTAGAAGAAGAAAAAAAACTTGCCTTTTTTTGTTCAGGCTTCAATCTTGGACTCCCTCTAATCCCTCCGTACAACAATCCAAACACAACTGGTCCGAGAATACTACAGGGAGTGAACTATGGATCAGCCGCCTCAGGAATTCTTAATGAAACAGGAAAACTATATGTAAGCTTTTGATTAATTATAGATTTCAAATAATTTCTCATATATATATATATATATATATATATATATATATATATATATATATTGACATTTAAATGTACAAACCATGTATTAATTTACATTTCAACATTAGGGAGACTTGTTCCCTATGGACGAACAGATTGAAAACTTTGAGAAAACACTAAATGAGTTGAGCACTCTACTGGAAGGCAACCTCGGAGACTACCTTAAGAAATCTCTCTTCTTTATATGCATTGGGAACAACGACTACCTCAACAATTATCTTCTTCCTTTCTCGGACAAACCCAACAAATACACTCCCCAAGCTTGGGCCGATCTACTAGTCACAAGCCTCAATAAGCAACTCAAGGTACATCATATTAATTACTAGAATCAAAGTATCATAATTCATTTACTAACTACTTATAATGTATTATTCTTTAAATTAATTAGGATTTGCACAATTTGGGCGGGAGGAAATTCTTGATAGCAGGGCTCGGGCCACTTGGATGCATTCCCAACCAGATAGGGAATTCTGGCAATGATACAAGCAAATGTGTCGACTCGACCAACAACTTGGCATCCATATACAACAAGAAACTCATACCCATGCTTAGACAACTCAATATCGATCTTCAGGGTTCATACTTCCTGTACTGGAACACATACGAGTCCACCTCGAATGTCATAAATAACTACTCAAATTACGGTACTCCTATAGCTATAAATTTTGTTTTGTTATAATTAAGCTATATATCACTTGCAATATTGACCATGCTTGCATGCTTTGGTTGTTCCTTCCAGGGTTTAAGTATCAACACTCAGCCTGTTGTGGTGCTGGAAGATCAAAGGGACAGATTATATGCTTGCCGTTGTTGCCTCTGCAGTGTCATAACCGATCTGATTTCGTTTTCTGGGATCCTTACCACCCGACCAATGCTTTCAACATCATTGCATCCAAGCATGCCTACCAAGGAACTTTACAACAATCATTCCCCAGAAATGTACAGGAACTTGTTCAAAGTTAATTGGCTGTTGATCAAACTATACATACACAAGTTACATGATGCATATATGAGAGTTATGCCCTAAAGAAGAAAAGTGTAACCAGTGGCTTTACTATGTTGCGATGGGTAAACATGATATGTAGAAACCAAAGTGAACTACTTTTAATACTTCATGACACTATATACATTATATGCATATAAATGAGAAAATATTTCCTTTGTCCCCAATTGAATACTGCTAAATTATAATTAAATACCCTCAATTATTACGTTTTGCCACTTTAATACTCTAAACATTTTTTGGCCACTTTAATACCCCCAATCTTTAGGAAGCTTGCTCAGGGCTGCTAGGTCGGCAATTGGGAACATGTGGGGTGTGTGTATTAGAGGATCGATCGGATCTATCGGAGGTTGCGGTAGTGATGACCAAGTGGTTGGTTTAGGTTCATTGTTCTGAATTTGGGGTTTTGTTGTCATTTCCTTTATTTTTTGGTTCATTCATCAAAAAACATAAGGATATGATGTAACTCGATCGAGACTGAGAAGGGGGCAAAATGCATTTGAGGGAGGGAGAGAAGTGACTATAGTTTCAGTGACGACAGGTGGTGCACAAAATTAGATCAAGAAATGAATATTTTAATTAATTGTTAAATTATGTGTTATCGATTAAAATTTGCATAATTAATTTTTTTATTATGGTTGGAATTAGGGTTTATATTATGTTCTTTTATACCTATAATTATCTCTAAATGCAAAAATAGTGCTAGTTCAGGGTTGTGAAGTGAAGAAACAAAGTTTAGATATCAATTTGTAGTAAAATAATATTCGATATTGAAATGCCAAACCTGGATAATTAAGGGCATTTAAGTATAAGTTAATACACTAAAGTTTATATCCTATACAGTTGTCCAAACTCGATCTTTATAAGAAGAAGAATATAAGACGAATTTATGGAAGTCTCACCTTAAATGAGGAATGTCACGACCCGCACCCGAAAAATCGGGCATGAGCCGTGGGTACGTCCAGCCTACGCCGCAGAATCGACGGTAGAACTATGTATAGGTCCGTTCTAGGTCAACCATCTATCTATATAACTCACAAAAATATCTGTCAATAACCTCTCCAAAAGGAGGGCAACCACGCAATATATATATAAATAATCCTCTCCAAAAGGAGGGCAACCACGCAATATATATGAACTCTCAATCATAATAACTAGGGGAAGAAATAAAAGCACGATATGATATCAACAAAGAAACAGAACCAAAGAGAGCAGGACAATATCCAAAAATATACAATCCAAGTCTATAATAGTCTACAACATCTCATAGCATCAAAAGAATAAGTACAAACATCCAAAATAACAACTGGGAACAACCCAGAAAACCCACCTAGCTAACTAGGGCGCTAACGGCGTCTCCTCGGCGCACTCCTCCTCGATCTCGGGGTCACAACCCTCGTCAACACCCGGCCCGTAGAACGTCGGGCAGTAATCCTTAGGATCCTCTGAAAAAAATATGCCCAGTCAGGACTGGAGCGAAGTACATAACTCTGAAAGCAACTCCAAATACATGGTAAGGTGTATATGATGAGCAATAGAAAGGTATACAAGATGCACAGGAAATAAATATATGCTGGAGCACAATAAGTAGCTGCAAAGTAAACTGGAGAACAATACAAGTAGTAGAAAAGTAACTGCATGTGAGAAAACATGAACACTAGCTAAGTGCCTTGAGCACAAGTTCGTTATGTGATCGGCTTAGGTTGCACATGAAAAATACTACGATAACTCCGTTATGCGTGAGTTGCATAACCGACATACACATGAATACTGTTTGGCTTTGATCACATAACCAACTCCTACTCCCCTCCCCCACTAATACTCTTGGATCCAACCATACTACGCTATGTACATGATAATAGCTCGCGCACACGAAGGCGAGAGCACAATAAGCACATGATAGCACATGAGAATCAATACCCGAAGCACATGATGAAATACACGTGATAGAGTACCCGCTGAACACAGTAAGGGGGATAGCATCTCATGACGGGATCCACTAGTACCAGCTTATGTAACAATGTGTCAGAATCAAGTATTACAGTTCTAGAACAGGTGATATAAATGCTATCATGAAATGGAAACTATCAGAGGTAGGTACTCACCTGATGTCCTGAGCAAGTGATGAGGATCGAGATCCGGACCGGTGTCGCAAGAACCTATTACGAAAAACAGAATTAAACAGGGTTCTAAGAATTTAAACTGATATAAAATAATTAAAAATAGGCTTCTAGGGATATTCTAGGTCGAACGGGTCAAACCGGTGAAATTCGGATCAAAAAGTCAATCTGAGGTCCAAAAAGTCAACTCTAGGTCAAAACTAGGTCAAACATTGACTTTTACGGTCAACGGGGACAATTATGGTCAAAGCTAGGTCAAACTAGGGTGCCCCTGAAATTCTAGGTCAAACCGAGCTCATTAAGCTAGAAAACTCTCAAACTCGCCTCCTCGAGATATCGGGATACCCTCGGTATCCGATACCTCGCCCTAGGCCACGCACCCAGCCTAAACCCGCTAAAACCTATGCTAGCACACGTAAATATATATACATAAGCATATAAAAATTACTCCAATACTATTCCTAGGCTAATGCTCAAATAGCCCGCTCGAAACTTAATACCTTGGATATCAAGGTATTGAGGTATCGCTCGAAAACCCCTCTAACTAGCTATCTAGTTAGCTATGTAAGCTTATAAATATATACCTAGTTAATAATCTAGGCTAATATATCTATATCTATCATATATATATATATATATATATATATATATATATATATATATATATATATATATATATACACATAGCACATACACACATACACATATACCCATATACCTCTCAACTCATAAATATATATATCTATCTAGTATCTATACATATATATATATAGCTATATGTATATAGATATCTATACACTTAGATAGATATATATCTAACTATGTACTACCTATCTAACTATATGTACATATATATATATATACCTTAGATAGATAACTACCTATCTATCCATAGATATATCTATCTATCCAACTACCTATCTATCTATTACCTATCTATCATACTATCTATAAATCTAGCTAGCTATCTATCTATTAATTCTAACTATCTATCTATCTAGATAACTATCTAACTATTAATCTATCTATTAAACTATCAAACTACATAAACCCTCACCCAACTGCTAGAGCAACGCGGCGCTGCGACAAGCTAGCTGCTGCTGCTGCCTTAACTACTGCTGCTGCCCTTACTGCTGCTGCTGCTTGCTGTTATTGCTGCTGTGCTGCTGCTGCAGTGCAGTAACTGCTGCTGCTGCTGTTTGGCTGGCCCTGCTGCACACACACACAGCCCCACACACACACGAGCACGCACACACACTTAAACACATACACAAACACACACATATATATACATATATATATATAACTCTATATATATATAGACACACTAATACATATATACTAATATCTATATACCAACACACACACTAACATATATAAATATACACTAACAAACACTCACAAACACTTATGTATATAAATACACACACACTAACATATATATACACATACACATACACATACACTTATAAATATATACGCACCTAGCTATATATGTATATAAACACACATATTTATATATATGCACACACACACAGATATATATATATATATATATATATATATATATATATATATATATATATATATATATATATATATATATATATATATATATATATATATATACATATCAACACACACACACACTATATATATATATATATATATATATATATATATATATATATATATATATATATATATATATATATACACACACACACACTCACACTAGTATATATATACAAGCATATATATATAAATACACACAAAATTATAGATACACAAACACATAAACATATATATAAATATATATATATATATATATATATATATATAGACACACACCTAAATATATATATAGACACATAAACACAACTCAACCACAACGCACACAACACACAAACAACACACCCTAACGCTCGCCCAACGGCCCTGACACGCACAAACACCTATAAATATATAAAATATAACCCAAGAATTCTAGCACACACTCCCCGATGCTAACCCAACGCGCGCACAAGCCCGAAACTAGGAAACCAAGTCGAAATGGTCGTCCGGTCATTTCGACGAACACGCGGTGTGCGGTTCGGAAAACCTTCTGAAACACACACCAAACCAACTCGGAATTGGCCCAAAATTTACCCACGGGTTCTAAACGATGTCTAAATCCTAGAAAAAATACTACCCCGTCGATTCTAGACCCGTGGCGAAAATACGCACTCACTTAGAACCGACGACGACGAAAACCCCAAATTAGCCCGAAACGTCCGTTTCTCCGCGACACGACTTTCCGTGTCTGAACGGAGACACGCACTCACCCTCAAGACACCCGTCAACGTCTACCTAGGTCCGTCTAACCTAGGGCATCATCCAAAATTGGGCCAAATTCGGATTCCACCCGAAATTGACACAAAACCTAGTGTCAAAGTCTCCAAACACAACCAAACTAGTTCCAACTTCCTCCCACGGATAGGCTTAGGGTCTAGGAAGGTTCTAAACTACTAATTACACTACATAAAAGTAATTATCAAGGGGAAAGTTAGGATTTACCTCTTGGAAGTTGAAATCCCAAGGCCAAAGTCTCACAATCACTTAAAATCACCTCCCTCAAGCTCTAAGCCACCAAACCTAGCCTCCACACAGTCTAGGCTCCACACACATAGGTTAGGGAAAATGCAAGGTTAGGATTCACATAAAGAAGAAGGAATGGAAGAAGGAAGGAAGAAAAATGAAGGAGAACTTACTTGGAAGAAGGAAGGAAGAAGAAAGAAGTAGTGGGGAAGAAGAAGAAGTGAAGAAGAAGAAGAGAATGGGGGAAATGGCTGCTAGTTTCACGGGAATGGGCTGTGGTTTGGTCGGCCACACCTAAATAAGGGTTCCACAAGTTTCCAAATGCCCAAAACGCCCCCCTCTCACTTGGTTGGGTTTCGGGTTCCAAAAGCACTCAAACTAACTTCAAATCTCTCCAACTAACCCACTAAAAATATAATAAATATTCTAAACCCAAAAAATAAGTCTCATAAGGGTGTGGGTTGGGTCGGACATGGGTCCACTAGGGTCTGACATGGGTCCAGGCTAGCCAAAACCCTAAAACAATCAATTAAAAATAATACAATCACTATTTAAATATAAATATAATTATTTAAAAATAATTCATAATTTATCAAATAAAAATAAAAAAATAACCCTATTTTCTAGAATTGGGCAGTGACAAGGAATGTTTTTATTAATTTCTGGATAATTACAATGGATCTCATGAATTCTACCTATAGCCTTAAAGAGGCTATACAAGATAGGGACAAGATTAAAAAAACAATCTTCCACGATTGAACTGCAAGGCCAAATTTGTTGCAACTATCATATATATACCATATCTTCCATGATTTGGTTGGAAAGACTGAATATAAACATAATGATGTACCACAACATTGAAGATCCAGCTCAACCAAATATGATGTTGTAACCACCTAATTTCGGGAGGGGGTATTTTTGTCAATTCAATAATTGTTTGAGAATTTTATTAGTGATGATGATATTTATTATTATATGTATTGGTTGTGTGCTAGCTAATTAGAATAGACCATGTGATTAGATGGTTAGTGAGTTAGTCTATTAGTTAGATTTAGTGTTAGTGAGTCCAAGTGGACCCAACTAGACTTGACATGACCTATTGGTTCAACTAATTAGATTAGTCATGACTTGGTTAGTTAGACTAAGGAGAATAGATAGAATATTCCTTCCATTTGATTAGAACATTCCTCTAATTGGCTACCCATAATTAAATGAACCTTCATGACAACCATTGAGGATATTTTGGACTTTGTGCATTGCCAATAGGAGGAGAGAAGTGGTCGGCCCTAGTTATAGGGGGAGAGTAACCTCCTCCACTTGTCATTTTATTTTATTTCCAAATTGGTTCTTTCCCAAATTGAGACCAACCCCCACAAATTTCCCTCAATTTTTCCTCATTTCCTACTCATATTCATCATCAAGAAGGCCTAAGATCTTGGATTGCAAGAAATACTACTTGGAGAGGAGATTCTAGGAGCTTGTGTCCATTACGTGTCCATCCGAAGGGGTTTTATTGGAATTTGACTCACAATAGGTATAATCCATATTTTTCTTCAATTTCATGATTAATTTATAGTATTAGACCCTTAGGAACCCTTCAATTGCTAAGGACTATCCATAAGAGGAAGAACTATATTCTTAAGAGCCCTATTGTGATAGTTACATTAACTTTTGTGGCCAAATTGGAAGAAATCTGAATTTGGACCATTAGGTGCTTGAAGGAATGATTATTCAATAATTTTAGAGTCTGATTCATGATTTGCATGTGTGTGCGTGTCCACAATTGGATACGATGAGTGTGTATCACGATACGTCATGATACAGAGTCGTAGGAAGGATATTTTTATGTGTATTGGTCTCTAGCATGCCAAATTCTATATTTTGCATTAGAATAGCTATTTGATATATTAGTTAGGTTATTTGGTGATTTGGTTGTGTTGCTTGAGGATTGGGAGGGTATCTTGGTGAATTGTGATGCGTATCGTGCGTATCGGAGTCGATACGGGTGTGTATCACAAATGCACGCCAAGTGTTTGGTATTTGGCTTGAGGGTGTGATTATACATTGTGTATTGTATATATTCGTGTGTGTGTGTGTGTGTGTGTGTATATGTGTGTGTGTGTGTGTGTGTGTGTGTGTGTGTGTGTGTGTGTGTGTGTTTGTGTCTTGTGTGTGGTAGTGCGTCTTGTGTGTGTGCTTGGTATTGAGGAGTTGGAGTGAAGGGAAGATAATCACAGTAGAAGTAGCAGCAATGAAGGGAGGTGGAGTGTTCAATTATGAGGATGGAGAAGGACTTCTTAGACAAAGGTAGCGGCCATAGCTCTTATTCTCTTATGGTCTCTCTTTTTCGCATATCTCCAAAAGGAGGCACGAAGAGAATATATATATATATATATATATATATATATATATATATATATATATATATATAGAAACCCTAATCCTGATCCTAGCCGTCGTCGAAGGATAAAAATCAACTAAAACAGAATACAAAATGATTAGGATTAATATGAATTAATTTATCGACCATAACCGTCCAGATCTGCATAAAGCGCAATCTGCGCACAAATTTTGCGTCGCTACACGGCTGAGTCGCAGCTCCTATGGAAATTTTACAAAGAGAGTGACAAAAAACATAAATATTTCTTGAAGGAATTTAAACTTGTACTTATAGAAAAACATCACACATGAGACCCACATGGACCTTCACACCTCATGTGTATACCTCAATACAAAGCATAGTTATATGTTAAGATACTTACTTAGAGTTTTTTTTTCAATATGGAATTATCTTTCTTGTTGGCCAAGCAAAACGCAAACAGGTAACCTTGATTAAACCAACAAAGAAAAAAATTGGGAAGAAAAACTGTCAGAAATTAATGGGTTAATGTTTCATCATAAATTTCCTTAACGACCTACACGAATCAAACATTCCAAACTTTGAGAATTTTTATCGGGGCACTAAAAAACTTACTTGGGGCTAGTCCAGTTTAGATAAACTTTTACTCAAGGCAGCCAAAAGCTTACTAGGGGCTGCCCACGCCCCCTAAATCCAAACATTCTAACTTTTACTCTCTCTCTCTCTCTCTCTCCAAAATATTTTTACTCTTTCTTTCACTTAAAAACCCTAAACTTCTTCATTCTCCACCTCTTCTAATTCCAAGAATCAGTCAATACTAAATTTCATAATGTAGTGACTAAAAATTGATTTGGGATTCATTTTGGAGGATTTTTGAATTTTTGAACCTATTTTAGTGTTCCCTCTTTCTTTTGTTTCAAAATCCTAAAGCTCTTCATTCTCCACCTCTTCCAATTTCAAGAATCAATCAATCCTAAATTAACTAAAAATTGGTTTTGGATTCATTTTGGATTCATTTTGGACGAATTTTTGAAATTTTGAATTTTCGAACATATTTTATGGTTTCGAACTTCGAAAATCCGTCGACTGTCGTGATGGGGACAAAGCAGGACTGTAGAATTTTTTGACAGTTCTGAATATAGATAGGATTGTAGAAATTTTTTTACAGTGCTGACTACATCCAAGTCTGTAAAAAAAATTGACAGTTCTGAATATAGTTAGGACTGTAGAAAATTTCTAAAGTCCTGATTACATCCAAAATGGTAAATAATTTATACAGTCCTAATTATAGTCATAACTGTTAAAATGTTGACAGTCCAATTAAAAACTTATTTTTTATAGGACTGTCAGAAATTTTGACAATCTGTATATAGACAAGAACTATCAAAAATTTTGACGGTTCTAATTTTGATTTTTTATAATGCTTCCATCGCCTTCTAGCAGTTACAGGTCATATATATCATGATGCAATACTAAGGCAAACATAAAGAGACGAACTTATGATGAACTCCAACCTTCGCCAACATTGCGTAATACTCAATCAAAGAGAGGTGGGTAGTTGTTTGCTATGATAATCAACTTACCTGAGCAAACAATAAGCAAGTTGAACAAACAATTAAACGGTAGGACATATATTAAGGAGTGAACTTGTAGGTTGAAAATAAAACTACTACTTTCATGGTGAATCTTTGTTATCAATCACCCAAATAATATACGTATAATATATAAAATTTTACCTATCTTTCAGAAACGTATAATATTTACGTAATTTTGAAAGATTTAAATTAATATACGAATTTTAAGGATATGATATTTTAAATACGTTACGTACGAAATTTTTCGTAAGAATAATTTAAAAATTGGCTCAAAAAATTGTGGCTAGCAGTGCAACCTATTTAATTAACCAAGAAAAAAAATCCAACAGTCTTTCTTTAACTCTTGCAGTCTTGCTACTTTTATCTATACAAAAAAAAAATTCTCACATACAACTTATCTATTCTACTATATAATGCCAAAACTAGGCTTCACCGTGAAAATTTTTCGTTCCAAAAATATCCTTTATTACATTTCAATATGTATTAACGTTGATAAGGATATCTAAGTAATTAAAAACAGTAATTAAATACGTATTAAATGTATGTATGCATGCATGAGACAACTTGGGGAATGATAGTTAATAAAACAAAGATATGCATGTATGCAAAGTAGGTAGTTTGGAGAATAAAACAAAAGTTAATAAAGAATGCATGCAAAGTACGCACATGAACCCAAGAGATAAGAGAAACCTTTCCTATTCCCATCATTTAATTTCTTCCAACTTTCATGCTCCTGCCTATTATATTTCAAGTAATATGAAATACGTGCAACGCACGTGCGTATATACTAGTTTAATTAACCAAGAAAGAAATTCAACAGTCTTGTTGCCTGCATCAATAATTATTTTGTGAGATTTATAAATTTGTGTTTAATGAGTTGGTTGCTTATTTATTAGTGATTAAAAAATAAATACATGTCAAATTTTTAGTGCCGAATTTGTTCATATAAAACGTACTAAATACGAATTAAATCTAATCCGAATGTTTCGTCTTTGACGAATATTTGATAGAATTTTTTAACGTATTTTACTTGTACTGTGTCGATTTATACTTGTATTTTTGTTGTCCCAATTTTTTTTCGTTTGCTGAATTGCTAACAAGTTGGTGAATAGATGTCCAATTTAAGAACAATGACAAGTAAAGGACTCAACGTCGTCAACGAATCAAATTCCAGAATGAAGGGAAGGGCAAGAATTAATGACAACTCAAACAGAAATGAAAATCACCATTAAATTTCATTGAACAACACATTTTATTTTAGACTGACAGTCCTGATAAAGGTTTGACGGTCCATCATCGTCTCCGTCTTGACTGTGGATGAATTTTTGAAGTTCAAACTTCGAAAATTTGTCCAAATTGAATCATAAATCAAAATTTATTTAATAGAAGAAGAAATCTAGGTATGAATATAGATTGCGAACAATATTTAAAATTTGGGAGAGGAAAGAAAAAAAAGGTAAAATAAAAAAATTGACTTTTATACTATGTAGTGGGCAACTTCTAACATTTTTTTTCTGAATAACAAATAAAAACAACAAATTTGAACGAAATAAGTTTTGTAGTGCCTATATAAAAAAATCAATTTTAGACTCTTTAGTCCCACTCTTGCAGCATATTGAATAAATTCAGTCCCTCAATAGGTTGGAATTGAAAATGGTGGAGTGACTGATCATGTTCATGCCGGTAGGTCACAAAATCAGCTTAGGGGTTGTTTGGTAACCGATATTTGGAGTGAAATTTGCTCCAAATTCGGTTTGGAATGAAATTCCACGTTTCCTCCATTTGGTTTACTTTTGGATTTGGAATGAAATCTCACAACTCCCAAATTCTTACTTCTCCACTGAATTTGATTGGAAAGAGGTAAATAAATTATTATTATTATTAAATTTAAGTAATAATAATAATAATAATAATAATAATAATAATAATAATGCATGTGCTTGCACTTAAAATAGTTATTTTTTGATATAACTATTTAAATATTTAAATATATTTGAATTAATATATATATATATATATATATATATATATATATATATATATATATATATATATAATTTGATTTTAAATTTTTTTTTTTTATAGATATATCTCTACTCTACATAAAGAGTCTTGAAAACGGCTATAAGTGTATATACTCACGTAATTAAAGATTATAAAAATAAATAAATTTTAACTAATTATTTGACTACATAATATTATTTAATTATAGACAAATATCTCTTCAAACTTATGTGATTAAGGTGTGAGGCATTCTCCTTGGTTGGTAGGTTTCAAATTCCAGTAGTGTTATTTATAACAAATTTAATATTTTTTTGAACAATGTTTTACGTAATATTTTTTTTAAATAAATGGTGGATGATTTACAAACGGCTTAGACGGCTCAATTTTGAAACCTCATTATTATTATTATAATTATAATAGTTATCATAATTTTATTATTATGGCATATTATTCGTAATAATAATAATAATGTAATAAAAAATATTATTATTATTATTATTATTATTATTATTATTATTATTATTATTATTATTATTATTATTTTGTAATTATAATAATAATAATTATAATTATAATTACAAAATAATAATAATAAATCACTATTATTATTAAAATAATTATCATAATTTTTATTATTATAACATAGTGATCCTATTAATAATAATTATTATTATTTATTGTCATTGTTATTATTATTTTAATTATTATAACATATTATTTTATTTTTTACTTTTTACTTTTCTATCTCAACCAAATACCTTTGCATGAAATTTTAATGATCTAAATCCAACTAAACCTTCAAAATTTAAATCTAACTTTTTCTACACCTACGATTTATCGAACAGGCCCTCATGAGAACTGACTGATTTTGTAATCCAAGTTCTTGAATTAATTTGAACTTTTTTTACTAATATTTTATAATTCTCGTAACCAGACTATCTATCGGTCTACGTCGTAGATGCCAATTTTTTTAACTTTATTTTTTCAATCTAGTGTTGCTGTATTTTCTTGTTGCTCGAGATTTGTTCTAATATTATTATATTTAATTGATTATAGATAAGTCCATGCAGTCCTACTAATATTCGGAACAAAGCGACGAATGTCGCCCAACGCAAGCCAGAGAGGTGACAGGTGTAACCAGGAGAGCTGAACCTTATTCAATTCCATTTCATTATATTCCTCCACGCCCTTCAAAGTCCAAACAGTACACTCCTGCCGCGTTTAAGTGGAACCGAATTCAATTATGGTGTGTTTGATTGCATGGTAAAAAATATATAAAAATAAATTAATTTTACCAAGTTATTTTGTTAGGAATTTTGTTTTTTTTTTTTTTAAATTTTGCTTTTTTTATATAAAATTTTTAATTTGAGTGTTTGGTTGACATTATTTTCTAAAAAGTAATTATTTTTCATAAAAAATATTTTTTTATTAATTTTAACTTTTACTATTTTAGAAAAATATAAAAAATAATAGTTTTTAAAAATAATTTTATTAAAAATATAAGCTATCAAATACTATAATTGATAAAAAATTTGTGATAAAAATATTTGTAATAGAAAAAATTCAATCAAACAATGTTTAGTAGTTACTAAAACATTAGTTCCTAAAATATATAAAGAAAAACAGTATATTAACCTAGCTTTAATCTCTCCCGTTTTAATTCTTGGGTTCAGTCCGAAGAATTCCAAACCGCGTTTTTTTTTGTTACGAGCTTAGACCGGAAGTTTGAGGAATGAACCAAATATATAAAGAAATAATATTGTTGTGGAAGCCAATTCCAACTCTTTTGTGCTGTTTTATTACTTACTTAGTTTGCTGTCTTTTAATTTCTTCTTTATTGCTAATTAATTTCGGTGACGGACCGTTCAAGGAATTGTCTCTGTTTCATGGAATCTTCTTAATTGCTCTCTTCAAACATCCCAAAGTCCACCTCTCTATCTCCCTACGCGGTTCTAGACTGAAAGTTTACGCGGTTCTACACTGAAAGTCTAAAACCATAAACAGTATATAAGCCAGAGATTCATATTTTTATATGAGTCACACATATAAAACAATAGAAATAAATTTTTACATCCTATGTGCATCCATATGTATCCATGTGCACTAGTACATTTTATTCTTATTAGTTCATCCATGTGCACTAGTACACGTCATTTCTATTGGTCCGCATGTACATTGACTCATGGATAAATATGAGCCTATGACTCATATCCCTTTTTTCCTATATATATATAATAAACTGGATATGAGTCATGGTGTTCATTTTACTAAATGAGCACTGCACATATGGACCAATGGTTCATTTAGGAAAATGAGTACATTCATTCATATTGGTTGCATGGTTAATTTAGAAAAATGAGCACGACGGCTCATATCTCGTTTATCCTAGGATAAACGGTTAGGAAAATGAGCACGACGGCTCATACTACGTTTACCCTATAGGGATAAACGGAATATGAGCCATAGTGCTCATTTTTCTAAATGAACATTGTACATGTGGACCAATAAGAATAGAGTGTACTAGTGCACATTGATGCACATGGAATATATGAATCTATTTCTATTGGTCCACCTAGTGCATGATTTATTTGGAAAAAAAAAAAATTCAAAAGAAATTAATACAGAACAATTATATATTATCATCCAAAAATTATTTATACTCTAAAAAGAACTTTCCAGATGTATAAACTAATTTATTCTCTAAACAGAACAAGGAGAATTTTACCAAACAACACACACATTATCATCCGAAAGAACTTTCCAAATATATTATCATCCAAAAGAACTTTCCAAAAGAAAACTCTAGACATTTACCAAACAACACTAATGTAACACAAGGAAAACAATATTTATTCTCAGCAATAATTTTCCAGATGTATAAACTAATGGAATGAATTTATACGAACAAGGAGAATTGTATACAAAATTTATACAGAATATAGACATATGTAACACAAGACTTTCGAAGAAATTAACACAAGACTTTCGAAGAAATTAATACAGAATATAGACATATGTAGACCAATAGCAGCAAAGTGTTATAAGAATACTACACTCAAATAGAAACGTGTATGTAAATGCCAACACAAGGGATGATTTCCTTGACAAATGTCTCGTGTCTAACATCCCATCATGTTATATCAAGGGTGGAGGGTTTATTCCTTCAAAATTCTAGAATATATATATATATATATATATATATATATATATATATATATATATATATGATTTTTCTTCAATACAAACAGCTAAAAATTTGTATCGATATACGAAAAATTTGAACCATTGGTTGTTGATCCAATGGTTCTTATTAAATGAGCTTTCTTGGGGTATTAATAGAGTAGATAACATCATTTAATGCAGCTTTTTACTTTTGACCTGTTGGTAACTTGCTAGTGTAGGTCATTCTTGACTTCAATTTTTTTAATGCACACCCTAAATTAACTCATATTTACTTTATCTTTAAGCTGATAAAAATTCACAAAACATCCTAAATTAACTCATATTGGATTGATTTAATTTGCAGCCCTGCTACATTCAATAGGCGGGCTTTCCTCTGGTAGTCCCGCTGCGGCCTCTGACAGTCCGTCCCGTCTCATCTTTCTTTGGCTATACTTGTAGCCAGGGAAATGGCTCCTTCTTATTGATAGCACAGGTGAGAACACCCCTAATGGGCAAGCTTCACTAATATCCCCAGAATGAGGAATGAAAGAACTTCTAAGCCCTGCGTCTTAATACGAGGGGCCTTGCTTTGGTCTTCATTGCGCACTAGCTGGTCGGTGTGAATGAGAAAGTGTTAAGTGAGTGTTCCTGGAACAGACGATTCGCCTGTTTAAATTACCAATTCATTAACGACATCTGATTCGTCACTCAGAAAGCCATCAAAGGCCAGACCCTAGCAGATCATCTTGCAGAGCATCCCGACACTCCTTGATAATATCAAATGATTGATCAGTAGTGTCGACTGAGAAAGTCTTTGTTCCGTAATTGCCCACGTACTGCTGATTCCAGCTGATCAATCAAAGTAGAAGCCCTCACTAACGGGAAGTAAGACAGAATTGAGGCCCCTACGCAAGGAGATTCTATTGCCCTGCCCCCCCATTTTATATTTAAAAAAAAAGAGCCCTCAACACTCTTCACGGACTGTTTTTCCTGGCCGGGAGTGGACTGCAACTCCACAGTCACCATCGCCGTCACCTGGACCTCTTCTCCTTCTCCTCCACCCTCTCCGGCTCCATCCCACATCCCACGTTTACTGTTTTAAATTTATTTGCACAAAAATAAATCAGAACACAATGTTAAGGAATATTTTCTAAATAATACAATGTTCCTCAAAAGTTCCTTCTTCAATAGCCTCTTCACGGACTGTTCCTCCTGGCCGGGAGTGGACTACAACTCCACCGTCGCCGTCACTTGTCCCCTCCTCCAGTCTTCCTCCACCATCTTCGGCTCCTTCCCACATCCCACAATTACTGTTTTAAAAAAAAATTTTGCATGAAAATAAATCAGAACACAATGTTAATATTTTCTAAATGATACAATGTTAATATTTTTTCTGTTTCTTTATTTCTATGGGCCCATCTCACGTCTCACGATAATATTTTATGTATTTTTTTCATTGAAATAACACACTGTTAATATTTAGTAAACAATACACTTTTAATATTTTTACTTTTTTTTAATTTATTAAACATTACACTATTACTAATATTTCAAACGGCTAATAGATTCTTTGTTAGTCCCAAAATTTGTAATATTAAGAAATCATTACCGCCTACAATCTGTAGTCATTTCTTTGTTAGTCCCAAAATTTATTTGTCTTTCCATCTTTCTTACTTTTTTGTATTTTTCTCTTGTTATATATAGAATAGTTTTCTTGTTTCAACTATTAGTTTTTCTGAAATACATAGAATAGTTTTCTTATTTCATTTTGTAGTACTGAACAAAGATGTCTACTCTATGAAAGATGTAGAAGAGCTAGAAGATTGGATGTTAGCCTCAAATGAAAGCTTCATTCCGCATATGATGCACAGGTTTGAAGAAAATATGTCGAAGATTTCAGCTCAACTTTTTTGATCAATTCTAAGCTTTGTTCAATCGAACTTGAACAAATCAATATATCTCGGCGTCTAAAAAAAATAGAAGAATCTTCCGCTGTCAAGAAGGCATCTTCAGCTGGAGGAATTAATATTGAGGAGGAGGTTGACAATAAATCTTCTGATGAGGACGAGAAACTGAAGGAAGTTGGAGAAAAAATTCAGCAATTTTTGTATTCGATCCCTCTAGAAGAGCCTGACCTTAGTAGTTCTACGAAAAGTATGGGAGGGAATTTAGTACCGGTCACCCCGTTGAAATGTCAAACAAAAAGTTCAACCTCAAAGCCTATCCAATTGACTAGTAGTAGTTCGAGTTTTTACAATTATATTTTTGCGGATGATAAATCTAACGAGTAAGTAATACGAGTTTTCATTTCATTTCAACAGTTTTTTTATTTTGTTTTTCCTAATTTATCCATTTCTTTTCTTAGAGAAATAATATCATCTTGCAATAAGCTTTAT
Organism: Iris macrosiphon; assembly: GCA_036927795.1. NCBI lineage: Eukaryota > Viridiplantae > Streptophyta > Magnoliopsida > Asparagales > Iridaceae > Iris > Iris macrosiphon. The sequence goes on from JAYESA010000011.1 coordinate 113,655,351, forward strand.
GTGACTCGGCTGAGATGGAGTCCATTTCTCCAAGAAGGAGAATTAAAGATGTGGTATGTAGATAGTATTTTTTTAGATGCCATCAATGTTTACTTCGATGCTATCATTGCTTTTTTAATGAGATACTCAGATTGTTAGCACGGTATTGATGCCATCAATGTTTACTATGATGCAATTTTAATGAGAAATACTCAATTGTCAACATGGTTCTCTCGTTTGTTTGTCGTTCGTAATGTATTATTTTATGTGTATGTAGAGAGCAACATTATTTCCATCTAATAAACCTCTTCATGAAATATGGAAGAAGTGCAAATATTTCGAGGATTATATGGGATCTTTAAGCATTTGTAATGAGGTATTAATTTATTTTTGTTTAAATTTTAATTTTAATTTACTGAAAATTGATTAATTTGTTATAATGATTAATCCTGATTCAGATATACATACCCATCCTTGTGTCTGACCACTATACTCTTGCAAGAGTTATGGTTAAAACAAAGACTCTTGAAGTTTTGGACTCTCTTGCATCTACAGATAAGCTGATTTATAACAAAGTAGTCATAAAACAAATAGTAAGCTCATATTCATATCTTTTTATGAATTGTGTACTAGATTCGCGATATACTAATACATATTGTATTATGATAATTATAGATTTCAAATTTGGATCTCTTTCTCGAGGAAGAGATTTTGAAGTTGAGAGATACTAGGTTCAACTTCTCTACTTTCTCCATAATCCGTCGTCCTTATGTTCCCTGCCAAGACAATTTATTTGATTGTGGTATTTTTATAATTTTATTCATGAAAGACAGATGTAGGTTGGACTCCCGTTCTTTCTATGTAAGTCCGAAAATATGTCGTCAAATAGTTACACTTTTTAGAGCAATATTTTTGATGTTATGTTTGTTATATGCAGTTTGATTCAAAATTTGAAAGGAGCAAAGTTGATGTATGGATTTGTAACGCCCCAGTTCCAAAATATGTAGGACTAGGAACACGTAACATGCCAACTACGCATTCGACCAGACTCTGGTCCGACTCGAATACGTATAAGCTGTATAATAAGGGTAACTATCTAAGAAATACTAATAATGTCTATGTCACAATCCACAAAAGAATAAAATATCAAGAATGAACTTCATGTGCTAAAGTCGGCCGTCCAGTAACACATAAGCTCGAATAGACTCGAGAAAAAAATATGAGTCTATAAAAAACTAGGCTACAACAGCAGATAAATCAACAATATGAATAAATGAATAACATAACTCAGGTAGAAATAATATAAGTACCTGGTACCAATGCCCACAAAATAAAGCAACATGCATTAGCAACTCCAAACAGGCTACATAACGAATCTATGCTGCAAAACTGGCAAGGGACTAGGTCCTCAGAGGGATGTAACAAGGTACAAGAAATAATATGCCAAAGTAAAACAGTAAAATAATAAGCAATGTGCTCAAGGGTATCTATCATAACCAGTTAAGTGAATGCAAGTGAGAACGTACTTGACCGCTAAACCACCAAATTTCATACATATACTAAGGTACTAGTGATAGTTGTAGTAATAGTAGTAGGTACATACAAGCCCCGTCAAGGTACCTGCAGTACTATAATACTAGTAAAGTTTTGGTAGCCCAGCGGTACGGTAAGTTCTCCCCATCCCCATGTATCTCATGCCTCATGTCACGAAACGTAAGACAATCTCTATCTATCAAGTCAAGGCGTAACTAATAGCACTAGTACAAGTCTCCAGCCTTGTCCTAAAATAGAAGCCAAGATCCTTGAATATCTCAAGAGTGGATCCTGTGCATGAAATTCGAGTACAATGTCCTAGGGTAAATCATGCAAGAGTAGTACGAGTAGGTAAGCGCTGACAATGCAACTAACGATACCCGAACTCCACATACAGAAGTCGGCACCCAAATGTAATCCGGAAGCTTAGTATCGTAGCGGTCCTAGGTCATAAAAATTACAAGCAATAAAAGAAACATCAAATATAACATAAGTAGAGTACAATCTACTGTGAACAACCACTTGTCTGTATTCTGGATATAGAGAGGTCCAAGTAGCGAGCTCAATGCGTCGACTGCTCCCGAAAAGGTAGAATCCACACAAACGTCTCCGGATGCTGCAACAGACATCACCAACATTTCTAAAACATAAGAAATAGCTAGAATTCACTACCCATAAGTCTAATTTGGACACAAGAACAAAAATGACAGTTTTGGGTCAAAACGGTGTCCATTTATGGCCCTCTTTGTACCGTAAAACGTGCTAGAGATAAAGTTCTTCAAATTTAGCAAACTTAGTGTTTACGATTCAATAACGATAATACGAACTCAACAGAGTATCTGAAATTGGATTCCGGTGAGCCGGTCACGAAATCACTCGTCAAATAGAACCGTGGGGTTTGCAAAACGGTATTTTATCAATGTTCTCAGAATCGAACCAAACTTGGGTCACAGGACCAGCGTAATACTGTGAATCATATGGCATAAGTTTTGTTACGAAACGACAAGAACATACGAAGTTATGATAATGTGTCAGAATAGGCCGATATGGTATTTTTTGATGGATATAGGTTGATTCCAGTGTGCACGTACATCCAAATCAAGTTTCAAAAAATTCTACACGTTCACGTTGACGATATGCACCTTTCGGTGCAATCCATATACGACGATGTGGCCTCGTTTGGCGGGATGAATCCCGTATCAAAAAAATCTAAATTTAGAAAATATTTTCTTTTTCTAGGTTTTTGGAACAAATGTTGGTCAATAAAATCTATGAATTACTCTCAACTATTAATAAAAGCATGGAGGTGGTTATACCTGCTGTGAGTCAAAGAAAACGGTTCTAGAAACGGAGTTATGACGAGGGAAAAACAAATTTGCGAAGTTGGCACCACGAAACTGTAAGAATAATTTCAGTTAAACGCACAACTTGGAGGCCTATTTTGATCTATAAAAATTGAATTAACGGCTAAAAATGGAGATAGATGAAGATCTATATACCGAGATTGCATTGGAGGTTTTGGATCGTCGATCCAATGGTTGGATTGCTCAAAAACTACGTGTAAAGTTGCTGCAATAAAAGCAAAATTCTGACTTCATGATCACGTGCGTCACGACAGGATCGACTACCAAACGCAAAAATCGTCCGCGATGGACGTCATGCAGGACGACGGTGCTCCAGGGGCTCGTGCGGGGTCACGAGGGTCGACGCTGCTACTCTTCCACGGCATCGACGCGACACTGGAATTGTCGCTACTGCTACCGATGCTTTTGCGCGTGGGCGAGCTCAGGCGCGCAGGTGGTAGTCGCCCTGGCAACAATATCGACGGCCGGCTCCGGCGGTCCAGTGCGACGTCAGGATGGTGCGACAATTTTGGGGCGCTCGCCTGGAGGTCACAGACGCACAAGCGACAGTTTATAAATTAAACGAATTAGGGGTTACGGTTAGTGAAACGAGGGGTCAGGGGATGGGGTTTCGGGTTTGGGTTTGGTTTTGGATTTCGGGTTTGGGTTTCGGGTTTGGGTTTGAGTTTATTATCTTTTTTTTCTTCTCTTATATATATATATATATATATATATATATATATATATATATATATATATATATACAAAAATAGGTTTGCACATAAAATAAATTATAGGAAAAATTTATAATACTTTAAAAATACCTTTGCATTCAAAATTTAGTTTTTTGACTTATTTTAATTACTAAAATTAAATAATATTTATACAAGTAATCAATAAATTATATATTTCTAATTAGCTAAGTAGAATTCTCAAAATTTTAAAATATTAAAAAGACAATTAAAATAAAAAAATTGGGTGTTTATAATCTACCCAACTTATAACAATTTTGTCCTCGAAATTAAAAATAAATATGGTAGAAAAGATTTTAGTTAAGCAATGTTACACTTGTTTATAAAAAGATGGGGGTCGCACTTACTAATGGGATCATAATTTGACGTCATATTCTAATAGCAATGATACACTTAGTTTCAGTCATTACCCAACTTATATAAATTAAGTTGGTAGCAGGAACTATAGTCATGATCATATTTCTAAGGATTTTAGAAAGTCTAACTTCAAGGAGGGATACGAGATGGTAAAAATTTTGTGACCGTTGTCAGAGCCTATCAAAGAAAATCTAGGTACTAGCATGGCATTAATGAGTCAATAACTCTATAAAAAAAGTTTACCAGTTCTTCTTGCTCCTAATTAGGTCACGAGTCTACAAGACAATAGAAAATATCATAGCCAAATACAACTAGGGTGAGATGGACCGAGGAATACTTTATCAAATATCATGGATGCCGATGAATGGTTCAACAATAAGCGTCAAAAAGTGATATAATTTTGTATTGAGAGTATAAGGGCTCAACTTAATGCAACACAAGTGTCATGGACGTTGTTTGGCTTGAGTGGGCTACATGTATATCGGTGGTTAGGGTAATTGGGTTGCCGATATACAATTTAATTTAATTGCAATAAAATTGAATATTAAGTATAGGTTTTTAGGAGGAGATATGTTGTAATTGTTGTGGGGACTATATGGAGCATGGAAATATATATTTTGGTATAACAGCTGGGTTATGAGTGAAGTGGGTCCAGTTAGGCTCCTAAATCTCAAAGTTGTCAGAAGAATTGAGTCAATATTGAGTATTAAAATTGTCTGCAACGGAAAAGGATATCTAGGTGTCATTTGGGTGCACAAATGCGTCACAAATATTGTATGACTAACACAAAAATAAAAAGGCGAGTTTGTGAGTAATAGTTATGTCATAGGTGTAGAGTGGCTAGTCTAGGTCATAAGGGTAAAAGTTGTTGGAAATGAAAGGATAGTGTTGTGCTCCAATTATCTGAGCCACGACAAAGGGTATCAAAGGATATAAAATTAAGGAGGTAATTTAATTCGCTTGGAATTAATCCTAGTCGATACCAAATAAATTCAAATTTACCATAAAATTCTAAAATAGTCCTACACTAAAACCAGGGGATTACCATCTACCCAACTTATCAAAATTTTAAATTGGTATCCAAAACTATAGTCAGGGTCCTACTAACAAGATTTCTGGAAGAGCCTACTTCCTAAATAAAGATACAAGAAATCTAGAGTTTAATGGTCGTAATTAAAGATTCTCTAAGGGAACCTAAATACTATTAGGGTGCTATTGGTCAACATCTCTATAAAAAATTTTACTACCAACTAATATTGCTCCTATATAGTTCATGTCTTCAACAAAACATAAGAAATATTTTGGTCGAGTATAACTAGGGCAAGGTGGTATAGAGACTTTGATCATCGCATGGCATTGATGACGAAGGGACTAATCGAGGGAATCACGAAAGGAGAAATCTACAGACCACGATAAGAGAAGTTTATGATTAGTTTAGGGAGTATGGTCACAGGATTAAATAAGGTACGATTAGACAAGTATCTTGGAGAATCAAGTCATAGTGAGTAGATCAGGGAATTAGAAATAGAAAAAAATTGATACCTACAAAGAGATGGATATTAACACCATGAAGAGGGTGTTAACAAAAAGATTAATTTGCTACTAGAGCACGACTGGGAAGGAAAGAAGAATCTACTCAGTTGTTATAATTAGAAGGATCTTTGTTGTAAAAGTATGAGACTATATATGCAAAATAATATAAAAATCTGATAGGAAGGATATGAATGCAGTCGAGGGAGTAATGCAACTAATCCTTAAACTCAATACTATATTCATATAAGTTATATTTTATATAACCTCTCTAATACTATTGTCACGACCCACACCCGGTATAGGGGTACGAGAGCGTGGGTACGTCCAGCCTAAGCCGCAGCATCGGCGGTAGAATGCTGTCTGGGTCAAGCACTATCTAAACAATCTCGCACTAGTATCCAACTCCATAAGGAGACACGGATAACACTATATAAATAACAACATACTTAATCACATAACGACAGCACGATTAGAATTCGAAGGAAAAAATAAAAGTACAACACAAGTCTAAACTTTAAATAATCTAACTTAACATAAACCAAGTCTGAAATAAGATTTGCTGGAGACAAATCCGGTACCAAATAATATGCTAAAGGAAACTAACTAAGCAACTAATGATTTCGGCTATACCTCCGTGAATCACGACTGAACTACCAAGCCAAGTCTCAGCTACTCACCCTGTGGTCCATCAGTGTCAGATACCAGTCCTCTAGGCATAGTCTGGAAAATGTTTTCCAGTCAGGAAGGAGCAAAGTACATTTCTAAATAGTAGTTCTATATCAATGATATAAACTATGTAGTAGTTCTAGATGGAAATATACGAGATGCATGTATATGTACGAGAACATACAATAAGGGTATACTGGAAATACTGTAAGTAAATGCAGGAAAGGAAATAATATGTCAATGAGAAAGAATCCTATGACTAAGTGTGTGAGTACTAGCCTTAACATATGATCGGCTTGGGACTAGTAAACTCATTACATTGGTTAGCGATCATCCTTGAGGTTAGGCTAATCCGTAAGAATAGCTATGATGCGAGTAATAGTCAGGCTAACCATATGTAACAGTGATGAGGCACGTAAAGGTAAGGCTGCACCGACATGAGGCATGGGTGAGCTATGATGCATGTAAAGTTGGGTATGATCACATATCTACACTAAAATACTCCCCACCCCCGACTGGTGTAGTAGATCCAACCATGGTACGCTATGGCACGGGATTCCCTAGGAAGGTAGCAAATCCCCCAGGAATCAGTGTCTGTACATGCACAAGATAATAAGGAAACAAGTCTTGTACAAGCTACACCATGAACAAGGAATAACATCTCATGACAAAATCCGTATACACCAATCCGTGTAACCAGCGTGTCGAAATATGGATATTTACACTAGATACAATGAACATAGGAGATATCATAAATTAGAAACTAATCAGAGAATGTACTCGCCTTAGGTCCTTAGCTGGTGAATACCGAGGTCCTGTTCCAGAGTATCGTCTGGAGGATCCAACAGTCCTATAACATATAATAAACAATACAACGTTTGCATCAGATGCTATACTAAACACACAATCAGTACCTAACTCAGGGGCTATGCCTGGCATGATACTGGTCAACTAGGGTCGTCTAGTAGATAGATATATAAGACACATTATACCTATTTTAACTACATTAGTACTTACAATATATATATACATGCACTAATTTATATACATTTACAATATATATATATATGTACCAATTTATATACATATCTAATTTATACTAGTTGAACAATATATATGTATACTCATACATATGCTAAAAATACATTTAAATATATATATATATATATATATATATATATATATATATATATATATATATATTGTCAATGTTATTATTAAAATATATACTAATACTAATACATCACATTAAATACATATACAATATATATATACCATTTAATTTCATGTATAATATATATATTAGTTAAACAATATCTGTGTACCATATATACCAACTTAAAATTATACTAGGTGTATATACAAATACATATATACATATACCAATTTATATATATAAAAAATATATTAAGTATATACAAAATATATATATATATATATATATATATATATATATATACAATTGTATTAAATACATACATATACATACATGTATACTAATTTCATTAAATATATACATATACATATACATTAATTAAATATATATATACATATTAAACACACTATTTGATACATAATTAAAATACATACATGTACATTATCAAATACATATATATACACATTCATATTAACCATTAATTAAATACATAATTTACATATATCCATATATATATTAGTATATGCATATATGTATATACGTATGTATATATACAAGTATATACATAAAGAAGAGGGAAGAGGAGGAGCCTCACAGTGGTGGTGGTGCCGGAGTTGGAAGTTGGTCGGGGAGGATGTGGGCTTGACGCCGGGGTCGCAGCAGGGAGCCGGGTCGAGGCTGCCAGAGGGATGCAGTGGGACGGAGAGGAGACTCGGATGCCGGGTGTCGGAGTTGCAGGGAGTCGATGGGGTGGCCCGCCGGAGCAGTGGGTACTGGAGAAGGGAGGAGCTCGGGTCGGAGTTGGCGCCGGCGTGGAGGGGCTGTCGGGGTGGCTCGTCGCGGGGATATGGAGGAGCTGTGAGGTCGGATCAATGGAGGAGTTCGGGTCAGGGTGTAGCTCGGTAGGGAGGCCGCCGGAGTAGATGCAAAGGTCGGCGGAGGATCGACTGTGGAGCCGGAGCCGAACAGTGGTGGTCGGGGATGCAGGGTAGAGACCGGAGCTAAGCAAGGAAGAGCTGGTGGGTGGTCGGAGAGATGCAGGGGAAGATGGAGGGAAGTGGCCGGAGCAGGGAGTCGTGGCTGTGGGAGGGAGCTCGGCTGAGGTGAGCCGTGGTAGGGGAGGAAGGAGCTAGGAGTTGGTCGGGGAAGTCGCGGAGCCGCGCCGGAGGGATGTGCAGCGGGACGAAGGGGAGTAGGCTGGTGATGAAGAACGGGGTCGGGGCTCGGCCAGGTGGCCGGATGGCCGGAGTATATTGAACAGTGGGTGATTGTGAAGGTTCCCCCCACCCCTTTTATGTAAGTTCAAAAAACACAAAAAGAATGAGGAGAAGGAAGAAGAAGAAGAAAAGAGAAGAAGAAGAGAAGAATGGAAAAAATTAGAATGAAGGAGGAAAGAGGCTACAGTTGAGGCTTGTGAGGAGGTGGGGGATTCCCTAGATTTTTTGGGGATTAGGGCTAGGTGATAGGACATTAAATAGGGAGAGAGGGTGTGTGAATGAAGGGTGAGGATTGACCCATTTAATGAATGGCCAAGATTAGACATGAATAAATTCTTCATGTGGGAATGAGGGTGTTGACTAGTCAATGTTGGGCTTCTCCATTTAGTTGAACTAATGGGGTGTTGACACCAAATACAAATTTGTAAATTAGCCCCCTTAATTTTGGGTATTTGTACAGATGCATAAAATAATAAAAATTTGGCGGGCGATTCGGTGTTCGACATTTTGTAGGGTGAGAGGACGTTGTGTGTTCGGTATGGGCTTAATTAGCAGGGTACTGGAATTAAACGAGATTAACGGAATCAGATAAAATAGTATCCTCAATTTAATTAGGAATAAATACAAGTTGTGTTCAAAAATTAATTAGGAGTACATGGGGCCAAAATTAGGTCGGGTCATCAATATCATTAATGAAGAAGACTCAGAACAGAATATTATCCTAATTTTGGCCGCACGAAAAATAGGTCAAGATTGCCTCCAATTCGATTGGAACGCACAACGATACAAAATATGAATTTATTTAGGAATTAAATAAACGTCCGCGACGATTTTTGTGCGGCTAAAAATGAGGTACAGAGAGCATAATTATGAGTTGCAAAAATAGCAGAATGGAAGGCGAGCATGTCTAGGGCAATGTTGTAAAATTTGTTGGAAGGCAAAAGCTAGGGTAGCGCTCCAAATATCGAAGCAAGGGCAGGGCGCAACAATTAATTAAATTACGGTAATTAATTACTATCTCAATAATTAAATCCTAAATAATGAAATTAACACGTAATCCTATAATTCAGATAGGTTTTTGTCTAATGGCTTCTAGGTCGAGTCTACCAGCTCAAACATTAATGAACACTGTAAATAATAATATATTTAATTACACATCTCACGAATTTATTTAATTTTAATTATACACATCATGAAATTATTTAATTATAACTACCACGATATTAATAATTATAAAAAGTCAAAAATATCCCTGTTTTCGGAATATGGTAGTGACAAGTCTACCCTCCTTAAAAGAATTTCGTCCTCAAAATTTAAAATCCTCATAGTAGTATTTATACATTATTTTATTTTCCATCAATAGTTAATTCATCCAACCCACAAAATCCTGAAACAATCCACCTTGTCATTTCACAAATTTCAAAAAATTCTGAATTTATTGTATTCCTGAAAAATCCTCGAAATAAAATCAGTCTCTATTTTTCTCACAATTTTCTCCAAATTTTTAAGTTAATTAAATACTCAAAATTTTGATATTTGTTCCTCAAATTTAATTTTAATCAATGTATTGAATCTCGTCCCAAAAAGTCTGAATCCAAACAATAATCCATCAATGATCTGATTCTTCAGTTTCCTTTTTCCTTAAAATACTCAACAGTGCGACACTTAGAGATCCTTCCAATGCAACGTCCACAATATAAAATTTTAAAAATTCATAACTTGCGGTCAAATAAATATAATGACAATCTCCTAAATTTTCTCAATTTTTAATCACCAATTCTATCATATCATAACCTTCCTAAAATTAATAAATCCTTAATTCTGCCATATTAAATTTTAACTCTCCATTCAAGTCAATGTTTATCCTCGAGTTTCAATCATCCTCAATCTTCGTAAAATTAATGATCCATCAATTCTGTTACATTAACTCCTTAACTCTTTATTTAAATGAATGCTTATCCTTAAATTTTTAATCATCTTGTCCCTTTTGTCAAGTCATAACCTCTTCATAGATCTTTGTTATGGTCAAAACTCCAATGATCATGGTCTAAGAAAAATTTTACCTACAGTCATACAACATACAACTTAGAGGAAACATGCATGGTTATGGTCTGTCTTATCATGGTATTGCATTCTCTGTCAGGGTGTACTACTAACTATATCCTAACAAGAAAAATCATGTATACGAACTACAGTACTAGGGAAAAATCAGTCAATCGATCAACAAAAAGGAACAGAAGGAAGGAAAGAACAAAATATACTAACACGTTACCTGCAGTATCGGTCTCCTCGACCGTCATCGCAAATGCACCGCCCTGCTGGGGTGGTTCCCTACGCGGGTGCTGAGCAATATACGGTTCCACAGGTAGCCTAACTGGATCTCTATAATTTGGAGCTGCATGCTGAACTAGAGGGCAATCCCTCATTCGGTGTCCTGCATCGCCACAGCGCAAACAAAGTCCTAGCCTCGCTCTACAGCTCTTCCTAAGATGACCTGGCTTCTTACAGTAAAGACAAGTCTGATCATGCTGAACACGAACTGGTGCCTGGTACTGTTGTTGATACTGAAATGCCCTCGGCTGTCGCTGGCCAGGATACTGTTGGGCAACTCTCTCAACTGCCTGTAGTGCCATCTGATGAGAGTTCTCCATGCTCTCTCTCATTAGTTCAGTCTGCGCCTGTTGCGCTTCTGCTTGCACCCTCAGAGCCTCAGCTTGAACTCGCTGAGCATCTGCCATCACTTTCTGGGCATCTACCATGCCCTGAATCAAGGTAAACATCTGTGCCCCGTCAATGGGCACACCTCCAGAAATCGGAGTCGGTAAAAGAGGCTGGTTGTCCGTCATAGCTGCGGCTACCCTCTGAACAGGTGGGGGAGAAAGACCCCCGGAAAGCGCAGATACTCCCACATGCATCGGAGATGTAGGAGGAACTACGGCTGTCTGTCCATCAGGTGGAGAGGTGGTAGACCCCTCTAAAGCTGGTGCTCCCACTCTCATAGATCATGTCCTCGGCGATATCCTGAAGACAGATCCAAAAGAATCAATTAAGGCAATAGATGCGATATCATCAAGGAAGGACAGTAAAGTTCTAAAGAAGCAACATTCAAGATAATTAGATGGGAATATTCCTAGTTGTGATTGCACAGGTCAACGATGCATCCAAGGTTTGATACCTCTATCCCTTTAGGTACCACAGTTCTACTACAAGCACACTCACTGCTAGCTTCCTTACCTACTAAAATTGTTCATACTAGTTGTTCTTTATCACTCAAGTGCACACCAAGTGCAACACACCATACTAAGTACTGTTCTCCCTAATACAACTCTAGATGGACACCCAAGTTCGTTTGCAGTGCCATCTCAATCATGCCCAAGTCAACAGATCCTTACGTATGCACTTCATCCGCCCATATATTATTATACATTTCTTACCCACCGAAAAATTAATCCTCAAAATAAGATCAACAAAGTTTTAACTCCTTTAAAATAAAATGCATTTACTTCCTCAAAAATCCAATACTCAATATCGAAATAAAATGGTAATCAATTCTAGAATCTTTATAGCCTTGACCATGTTTATTGAATCAAATTTAGTCCTCAAACATTTAAGTAACATAAAAATCTCAACTCCTTAAAAATTCAAATAAAATTTGCAATTCACTTCCATTCTTCAAACGATAAAAATTGAATCCTCAAGTATACATATAAATACTCACAGTCTCTAATACTCAAGGTGCACACTAATACACTAATTATTTACAACCTCAACTGTGTACAAAAATTGTACTGCCCGAATTATTTGTACTATTACTTCCAAATGATCATCATCACTAATATTCCTTCTCCTCTATCTATAGTGCCAATACTAACTATATTACACCTATCATAGAGCTATTGCTACAAGGTACTACGCTGTAGTGCCTCAAATCCCGATCCGACCGGAATGTGCACTATATAATTGGGCTTGTGGCTAGTCCGTCAGAGTATGCTTAGATCTTCGGCATCTTCTTGCCTCGGACGAAATGCAATGATCCTTTCCAACTCATGGAAAGGCCTCTATTGAAACGAGTCCAATAGTTTTCGTGTTTGGTTGCTTGGTTTTCTTGATTGCCGCTTTGGGATTTGATTTGGTGTTGCTTTCGAGTTGCTTGGTTTTCGCTGTTGGTTTTATTGATTGGAGCTTGAATTTTGGGGAGTTCGGCAAGGAAGAATAGGCAAGAATTCTAACTCGGTGCTCGTGCTGTTGCAGGTCCGCGTAACTGACGTTTGATCGTCGCTAGGCGGGATTCCTTGTTTCAGCAACTTTTCTCTTAACCAGTGAGTGGTTTGGTCCCTTCTTTCCTACTTCTTCATGCCAACATCTCTAATGTTTCAAACGTTCACTCGATGATGCCCGGTTGGACGCCTAGGGAAATGCTTAGCCACAATGCATGCCAGCCACTAAGAAAGGAACATGGGAATTGTAGACTAATTTTACTATATGCTTGCACATCTTATAACTTGAGTTGGTTGGAATGGAAAGTTGGCTGTTGGTTGCGGCCTGGTGCCTCGGATAGAGTTTGGACCCATGGGATATCAAAATTGGAACACCGTATTGAGAAAATTATGAACTGTTGCATGAGATATATATTGCTGCTTAACTTCTTTTGTTTAATTCGATGCATTGTATGAGATATAAAATGTTCATGCATTTGCATGGTCTGGGATAACTTGTGCACAAGGTTTATCATTTCCTCGAAACGGCTTTCCGGGGTACTGGAACCGTATCGATCCGGAGGGAAATATTGATTCGTGTTCGTCACGATGCATTGCGGGACCTCCAGCGGGGCTTGCTACCCGGGCTGATAGGGCGCGCCGTTAATGCTTGGAATATGTCCCTAAGGTGTCGATCACACCAATGACCGCATAGAATAGAACACATGCTAATTTATTGTCTTATGCAGATGGTAAGTATACTTGTGTTTCGTTGCAGGGAAGGTGTGCATCAGTTGAGTAAGCAATCGATGCACTGGTTGGATCCAATGCTATTTTCATTTATATCAAAACATGCAACTGATATGAATTGAATTCACTTATTTCTTTATAGAAGTAATCTTAATGCATGCTCGCCCCTAATAAGCTAGTGTCGATTTAGTCGAGTGGGATTCATCCCGCTCACCAGTACAAGTTGAGTACTGACCCACGTTGTGGGCAACTATTTCAGGCACTCAGACGGTGCAGCGCTAGTGGATAGACGAAGAGGCGTTAGGAGCACCTCTATTTTGAAGTATAGTTGAAGTCAGATCATTTTGGAGGCTTGGACTTTCAACCTATACAAGGGCGTAATGTATGGACGACGGGGACTATCTGATGGAGCGCGCCCTGCATTTTGAGTTATCTTTTCTAATGTAATTCAAGTAGCCGAGAAGGCGCATCAATGTAGGCTCTATGTAAATTACTCTGAATTATCAATGAAAAAGCATATTTTCTTCCTGCACTTGTGTTCAATTATCTGTGAATGTGTTTTCTAAATTGTGTTTCAAAGTGGGTTCCTATAACTGTAAGTTCTTGCCTTGTGCGAGCGCAACTCCAGGCTCGTACGGCATCACGCCCCAGCGAGGACGAATCGGTTCCGTGAAGGATCCAGCGAGGACGATTGACCCTTTCGGGATTGGGGCGTGACATACGCTATGGGTTACTTTAGATTAATGCCTATTGCTCACATGTCCAACTAGGAAATACTTACAACTTACTAGCAACACTCAGTCAATACTAATACTCAAGACACAGACATAATTACAAGTCACTAATTATCATACTTAACAAGGAATCCTCAAAGAATAGAAGCTTTAAAGAAACTGGGTTGAGGACTAAAGGTATTTCTACTGCTAGCAATAAAAAAAAACGATGGAAAAAGTCCTGTATAACAGAAATAGATAAGTGTTGAGATGATACTTTAAGAACAAATTTTAAGACACAACCTGATAATCATACACGTCGGTCAAAAATTATGACGCTGAGAATCCTCGCCATGCCAGTAAGCATAGGTGCGATAAACGACAAGTTCCGTAACTTAAGTACGCAATCCTATAATCATGTCATCTAGAATCTTCGTCACGCCAATCGGTACGGCTGCGATAAACTCTAAGTTCCATAACCAAAGTAGACGTTTCACCTTTCTCACTGTTCTCATCAATATATGTCATCAGATGATATCGTAAAATTTAGTCCGTAAAATTCATCTCGGCATAAAATCAAACTCTACAATAAAACCAAGATCCTAATTTAATAACTGATCAACAGGAATTAAACTCAATATCAACGAGTGAGGACGGACGAAAACAAGGCGAAGGATTTAAAATTAGAAATTATAATAAGATTCTCAAGGGGTCATCCCAGGAATCTCTCAAGAATTTATGATTGAGTATCCTCTCTTATCCTAGTATCCTATATCCTATATTCTATAGCAGGTACGCAGTAGTACAACTATGACGTCGTATTACCACTACATCGCACAACTTGCGAAGTCTGACCTGCATGGGCCACCAATAAAAACGTGTTACGACCCGCACCCGGTATAGGGGTACGAGAGCGTGGGTACGTCCAGCCTATGCCGCAGCATCGGCGGTAGAACGCTGTCTGGGTCAAGCACTATCTAAACAATCTCGCACTATTATCCAACTCCATAAGGAGACACGGATAACACTATATAAATAACAACATACTCAATCACATAACGACAGCACGATTAGAATTCGAAGGAAAAAATAAAAGTACAACACAAGTCTAAACTTTAAATAATCTAACTTAACATAAACCAAGTCTGAAATAAGATTTGCCGGAGACAAATCCGGTACCAAATAATATGCTAAAGGAACTAACTAGACAACTAATAATTTCGGCTATACCTCCCGGAATCACGACTGAACTACCAAGCCAAGTCTCAGCTACTCACCCTGTGGTCCATCAGTGTCAGATATCAGTCCTCTAGGCATAGTCTGGAAAATATTTTCCAGTCAGGAAGGAGCAAAGTACATTTCTAAATAGCAGTTCTATATCAATGATATAAACTATGTAGTAGTTCTAGATGGAAATATACGAGATGCATGTATATATACGAGAACATACAATAAGGGTATACTGGAAATACTGTAAGTAAATGCAGAAAAGGAAATAATATGTCAATGAGCAAGAATTCTATGACTAAGTGTGTGAGTACTAGCTTTAACATGTGATCGGCTTGGGACTAGTAAACTCATTACATTGGTTAGCGATCATCCTTGAGGTCAGGCTAATCTATAAGAATAGCTATGATGCGAGTAATAGTCAGGCTAACCATATGTAACAGTGATGAGGCATGTAAAGGTAAGGCTGCACCGACGTGAGGCATGGGTGAGCTATGATGCATGTAAAGTTGGGTATGATCACATATCTACACTAAAATACTCCCCACCCCCGACTGGTGTAGTAGATCCAACCATGGTACGCTATGGCACGAGATTCCCTAGGAAGGTAGCAAATCTCCCCGGGAATCAGTGTCTGTACATGCACAAGATAACAAGAAAACAAGTCTTGTACAAGCTACACCATGTACAAGGAATAATATCTCATGACGAGATCCGTATACACCAATCCGTGTAACTAGCGTGTCGAAATATGGATATTTACACTAGATACAATGAACATAGGAGATATCATAAATTAGAAACTAATCAGAGAATATACTCGCCTTGGGTCCTTAGCTGGTGAATACCGAGGTCCTGTTCCAGAGTATCGTCTGGAGGATCCAACAGTCCTATAACATATAATAAACAATACAACGTTTGTATCAGATACTATACTAAACACACAATCAATACCTAACTCAGGGGCTATGCCTGGCATGATACTGGTCAACTAGGGTCGTCTAGTAGATAGATATAAAAGACACATTATACCTATTTTTAACTACATTAGTACTTACAATATATATACATGCACCAATTTATATATATTTACAATATATATATATATATATGTATGTACCAATTTATATACATATCTAATTTATACTAGTTGAACAATATATATGTATACTCATACATATGCTAAAAATATATTTAAAAAAATATATATATATATATTGTCAATGTTATTATTAAAATATATACTAATACTAATACATCACATTAAATACATATACAATATATATATACCATTTAATTTCATGTATAATATATATATATTAGTTAAACAATATCTGTGTACCATATATACCAACTTAAAATTATACTAGGTGTATATACATATACATATATACATATACCAATTTATATATATAAAAAATATATTAAGTATATACAAAAAATATATATATATATACATATATACAATTGTATTAAATACATACATATACATACATGTATACTAATTTCATTAAATATATACATATACATATACATATACATTAATTAAATATATATATATATACATATTAAACACACTATTTGATACATAATTAAAATACATACATGTACATTATCAAATACATATATATACACATTCATATTAACCATTAATTAAATACATAATTTACATATATCCATATATATATTAGTATATGCATATATGTATATACATATGTATATATACAAGTATATACATAAAGAAGAGGGAAGAGGAGGAGCCTCACAGTGGTGGTAGTGCCGGAGTTGGGAGTTGGTCGGGGAGGATGTGGGCTTGACGCCGGGGTCGCAGCAGGGAACCGGGGTCGCAGCAGGGAGCCGGGTCGAGGCTGCCGGAGGGATGCAGTGGGACGGAGAGGAGACTCGGATGCCGGGTGTCGGAGTTGCAGGGAGTCGATGGGGTGGCCCGCCGGAGCAGTGGGTACTGGAGAAGGGTGAAGCTCGGGTCGGAGTTGGCGCCGGCGTGGAGGGGCTGTCGGGGTGGCTCGTCGCAGGGATATGGAGGAGCTGTGAGGTCGGATCAATGGAGGAGTTCGGGTCAGGGTGTAGCTCGGTAGGGAGGCCGCCGGAGTAGATGCACAGGTCGGCGGGGGATCGACTGTGGAGCTGGAGCTGAACAGTGGTGGTCGGGGACGCAGGGTGGAGACCGGAGCTGAGCAAGGAAAAGCTGGTGGGTGGTCAGAGAGATGCAGGGGAAGATGGAGGGAAGTGGCCGGAGCAGGGAGTCGTGGCTGTGGGAGGGAGCTCGGCTGAGGTGAGCCGTGGTAGGGGAGGAAGGAGCTAGGAGTTGGTCGTGGAAGTCGCGGAGCCGCGCCGGAGGGATGTACAGCGGGACGGAGGGGAGTAGGCTGGTGATGAAGAACGCGGTCGGGGCTCGGCCAGGTGGCCGGATGGCCGGAGTATATTGAACAGTGGGTGATTGTGAAGGTTCCCCCCCCTTTATGTAAGTTCAAAAACACAAAAAGAAGGAGGAGAAGGAAGAAGAAGAAGAAGAAAAGAGAAAGAAGAATGGAAAAAATTAGAATGAAGGAGGAAAGAGGCTACGGTTGAGGCTTGTGAGGAGGTGGGGTTTCCCTAGATTTTTTGGGGATTAGGGCTAGGTGATAGGACATTAAATAGGGAGAGAGGGTGTGTGAATGAAGGGTGAGGATTGACCCATTTAATGAATGGCCAAGATTAGACATGAATGAATTCTTCATGTGGGAATGAGGGTGTTGACTAGTCAATGTTGGGCTTCTCCATTTAATTGAACCAATGGGGTGTTGACACCAAATACAAATTTGTAAATTAGCCCTCTTAATTTTGGGTATTTGCACAGATGCATAAAATAATGAAAATTTGGCGGGCGATTCGGTGTTCGACATTTTGTAGGGTGAGGGGGCATTGTGTGTTCGGTATGGGCCTAATTAGCAGGGTACTGGTATTAAACGGGATTAACGGAATCAGATAAAATGGTATCCTCAATTTAATTAGGAATAAATATAAGTTGTGTTCAAAAATTAATTAGGTGTACATGGGGCCAAAATTAGGTCGGGTCATCAATATCATTAATGAAGAAGACTCAGAACAAAATATTATCCTAATTTGGGCCGCACGAAAAATATGTCAAGATTGCCTCCAATTTCGATTAGAACGCACAACGATAGAAAATAGGAATTTATTTAGGAATTAAATAAACGTCCGCGACGATTTTTGTGCGGCTAAAAATGAGGTACAGAGAGCATAATTATGAGTTACAAAAATAGCAGAATGAAAGGCGGGCATGTCTAGGGCAATGTTGTAAAATTTGTTGGAAGGCAAAAGCTAGGTAGCGCTCCAAATATCGAAGCAAGGGCAGGACGCAACAATTAATTAAATTACGGTAATTAATTACTATCTCAATAATTAAATCCTAAATAATAAAATTAACACGTAATCCTATAATTCGGATAGGTGTTCATCTAATGGCTTCTAGGTCGAGTCTACCAGCTCAAACATTAATTAACACTGTAAATAATAATATATTTAATTACACATCTCACGAATTTATTTAATTTTAATTATACACATCATAAAATTATTTAATTGTAACTTCCACGATATTAATAATTATAAAAAGTTAAAAATATCCCTATTTTCGGAATGTGGTAGTGACAACTATTGGCAACCTACTTCTGGCTATAACTAATCAATATACGATCTTTACAACTTTGTCTTTCTCGCATATTTCTAAGTTAGTAGGTAAGGTCTAAACTAAGCATGTACTTAGGTCTATCACTCATGGCATACTATTCTGTAAACCCCTTGAATTTTTAAAATTATTAAAACTTGGATTTTTTCCAATTTTCTGAAAATTTCTGGAAATTTTCTGAAATTAAAATCAAGGTTCTTAATTATTAAATAATTTTTATTTGTTAATAAATAATATTAAAATATTATGGAAATAATATTTTTTAGTGTAAAATGAAAAACTGGACTTAGAATAATTTTTTGGATTTTTTTGGGCCTCAGACCTATTTTAAATGCCTAAAAACTATTTTAGTTAATTAATTATTTAATTAACTATTTTTTATTATTAATTATATTTATTATTATTATTATATTTTTTATTTTATTTTTATTATTTCTTCCTTGGGCCGGCCCGGCCCAGTGGACCGGCCCAGCAGCAGCCCAGCCCAACCCTTCCTATCGGGTCGGGTCGGGTTGGTTAGACCCGAACCCGCCTACCCGACCCGCTGACCCATTCTCCCCCACCCTCTCCCCACGATCGGGTCAGCCACCGGCGCCGCGTTTCTCGCAGCTCCGGCCGGCCACGCGGCGCCCCGCAGCGCCGACCTTCCCGCTTTTTCCTCCCCCTCTCGCCGCCTAGCTCGGCCCCCTAACCGCCCCTCTCCCCTATAAATGGCCCCCGAGCACCCTCCCCTCCGGCCACCACCTAACCCTAACCCTAACCCTACTCTCCACCGTACCCCTCTGACGACCTTCGAGAACCGCCGCCCCCTCAGACCAGCGCGCCACCAGCGCGCCGAGAGCCGCCACCAGCGCGCCGAGAGCCGCCCGAGCCGGCCTCCTCCTCCTCCCCGCAGCGCTGGGCAGCAGCAGCAGCTGAGGCGAACCCCGCCGCTGCTCCGGCCGCCTCCGACCCCTGCGCCGCCTCCGCCCCACCTCGCCAGCGCCATCTCCGGCGAAGCCCCTCTGCCCCCAGCCCTCTTCGGCGATCCTTCGGCCACCACAGCGTCCACAAAACCCTAACCCTAGTTCGATCTGCGTGTCCGACACGTGTCGGACACGGTTTGACCCTGATTTTTGGGTCCCCTTCAGGTACGTGTAACTTTTTGCTCGTAGCTCCATTTTCGATTCCGCAAATTGCGTTGCGAAGCTTGTATGACCCTCTCGGTGCCCGGATAAACCGCTCGGGGCATCGCGTCCTGTGGTGATCGCACACCGCAATCCAAAAACAGAAAAAACCAGACCATATTTTACCCCGAAACTGAGTACGCCCCGCCAAACGGGACGACTTGATCGCGTGCGATCTTCACAGATACGTGCGCATCGTCGATACGGATGTGTAAGATTTCGCGGAAGCTGATTCGGGTGTGCGTGCACACCGAAATCAATGCGTATCCGCGAACATCGCCCCGTATCCGACTTTTTTGCAATTTGCCCTAACTTCTTGTACACTCGTCAGATCGAGACGAAACTTGCGCTATCGGACTCGTAGCGATACGCTGGTCCTGTGGGTCAAGTTTGGTTCAATTCTGAGAACGTTGACGAAATCGCGTGTCGTGGGCCCCACAAGCCCCGCTCGACGGGCGATTTTGTGGTCGGCTCATCGGAATCCAAATCTGGAAGTTCTGTTTGGTTCGTATCAGCGTTCCTGACCTGTTGACACTAAGTTTGGTGAATTTGGAGATCGTTGACCCAGACACATTTTTCGGTGAAAAGCGGGCCCACCGGCGGACCCCGTTTTGATCCGAAACTGCCGTTTTTGCCCTTGTCTCCAAATTGGACCCAAGGACAGGCGTTTTTAGCTATTTGACATCTTCTGAGCATGATGGTAATGTCTATTTCAGCTTTTGGACTCATCTCTAGAATATTTTTCCGCGTATAATTAATTGGATCCAAACAACAGGCAAGTACCTGCACTTCAAGTTAAATCTTTATATTATGATAATTAATTCCCTGCTTTACTAGTACCCTTGATGATTACACCTAGTGTTAGGAATACTGGAATTCATGTCTTGAATATTTGGAGTTCATGTCTTATTTTTCATGTCGGGTGGGAGAATACTAGAAGGCATGTAGTTTACCCTTCCCCTTGTCATATTTAATAGCTGTTGGCACGCGACTGTACCTCAGCCGGATCTCGATTTTCCCTGTTTAATAGCCGTTTATGACGGCCGGATTAGCCTTATAAACCCCTATATGCCAACTATGTATTCTAAAATAAACACAAGTTCACACAGATAGTTTCTGGTCTTGTTATAATTCTTGCTGACTGTTGTAGTTTTATTTCCTGTCTCATTTATTTCTGTTTTCTCATATTCCTGTTTACAGCATTAAATCTGAGATATTGATGTTCTTTTATGCAGTTTCTCAACATGATACTCAACTTAATTGTCATAAACATTTAGTTTAATCTTGTTGTGCATTGTATACTTTGCTCCTTTCCTGACTGGATCCGTTGATTTAGGCGATGATGAGGACCTTGCCCCTACATATTATGGTCCCTATGAGGGTACAGATGATACTTATGAGGAGCCAGATCCCACCCAGGAGACCCCTGCTGCAGAGTAGATAGCAGTGGCTATTTTTATTTATTGCTCTTATCTTAGTAATCGGGTTTGTCCCCGAATTCATTCTGATTTCTGTACTAAACATTTGAATCTGTTGTCACATTTATTTTATCTGAAATCTTAAGTATCTGTTTCTCATTATTATCTTGCCTATGTTATTTGTGAATGAGCTAGATTAGTTAAATATGGATTTGACCTAGACAGCGTACTACCGTCGACTCTGCGGCGTAGGCTGGACGTACCCACGCACTCGTGCCCAAATTTCCGGGTGCGGGTCGTGACACGTTTTTATGGTGGCCCATGCAGGTCTATCCTTAAATAGGGTAATACCCTAGGACAGGGTATGGAATAAGGTTGAGGATTCTAGGAAAAGCTCATTCACAGTATAGGGTCCTTATTTCAATTCTTGATATCATTTCTGCTCAATTTTCCTATCGCCTTTGATTTCCAAGTAATCTATTCTGATCTTCCTATCCCTTAATCTTTCAGAATGGTCCAGACAAGGAACACAGTAGGAGGCACATCAGAACCAGCTGAGCAGAATATGCCCGAGACTCTTGCACTCCCGCCGCCTTCATCTATTCCGGCAGTTACTCTGGATGGGGCACAGCTACTTGGAGTATTCCAGGGACTAGTGGAATCCCAAAAAGAACAGACTGCACTTCTGCGGACCAGCCTCTCAAAAGCTCTTAGGTCCCAGGAGTCGCCACTCAAGAGGCCAGGGAGTGCCAAAGACTTCAAGAACCTTAGACCCCTGGAATTCTACGGAACTGAGGGCATTCTCTATGCCGATGAGTGGATAGAGAATGTCGAGAGACTCCTGAAGACTGCTCGGGTTCCTGATAATCTCAAAGTGGAATCTGCAAGCCTGCAACTGTTCGACATAGCTCGAACCTGGTTCAGAGATGAACCCCAACTATCTGCTCCTGACCTCACCTGGGAGGACTTCAAGAGGCTATTCAAGGAAAAATTCTACCCCGAAGTGGCTCGGGAAGCTCTCGAAAGCCAATTCGAGAGACTGGAACAAGGTAATCTGCCTGTTGATGAGTATACTACTGAATTTAGCAGGTTGAGCCACTTTACAGAGTACATGGTTCATACCCCAGAGGACAGAGCCCATAGATTCAAGAAGGGGCTGTCTCCGGACATTCGCCTTGCTGTCACCACCAGCCGAGCTCGCACCTATGAGGAAATCTTGAGCGTGGCACAAGGCGTTGAGAGAGACATGGGGCATAAACTAAAGCGAGAGAGAGATACCGGAAATGCGGGACCCAACAAACGCCCTTTTCAACAACAACAACAGCAGAGGGCCCCGCAGCAAACTCAGCGTCCTCTCCCTCGAGCTCCAGCACCCCAACACCAGGCTCAAGGACAGAACCAACAAGCTGCTGCTTGTAACTTTTGCCAAAAACCAGGTCATACTTGGCAAGTCTGCAGGAAGAGGCTAGGTGTCTGCCTCTACTGCGGCTCAGCAGCGCATCAAATGAGGGACTGTCCTGCTGCTCAAGGACACACCGCTGCACCCAAGGCTCCAGTCCAGGCCAGGGCCCCAACAGCACAACAGAGGGGACCCCCGCTTCCAACACAACAACAACGCTTTGCTCAGCACCAACAGCAGCAACAGAGGGGTGCACCGCAGCAAGGCCGTGCTTATGCAATGACTCTGGAAGAAGCTGAAGCCACAGCAGACGTGATCACAGGTTCTGTGCTTATAAATTCAATACCAGCTATTACTCTATTTGACTCTGGAGCTTCACATTCATTCATGTCAGTAGATTTCCTTATGAAGCATAGCTTAATCACTAAACCCCTTAGGAATTGTTATAAGATCATTACCGGTGGAGGAATTATCCCGGTTAGTGATGCCTATAACAATTGCCCTATTATATTGTATGGAAGAGAACTGTATGCTAGGCTACTCGTAATGCCAGTTCCCAGTTTTGATATTATACTGGGTATGGATTGGTTGAGTCAACATCATGCCACTATAGACTGCCATAGAGGTAGTGTAATCTTCAGACCCCTGACAAGCCAGAATTTGAATTTGTTAGAGGTTCTAGAGAAATGGGTAGTAACAAAATTTGTGGAGCCCTAGTAACAGAAGAATTGCCGCTACCTATCATCTCTGAATACCTTGATGTCTTCCCTGAGGATCTCCCAGGCTTACCCCCAGACCGAGAAGTTGAATTCTCTATTGACTTAGTGCCGGGAGCAGCACCAGTATCTCAAAATCCCTACAGAATTAACAAAAAGGAGATAATAGAACTAAATGAGCAAATCAAAGAGCTAGAAGACAAATGTTTCATTAGGTCTAGTGTCTCACCTTGGGGAGCTCCAGTATTATTTGTGCCCAAGAAGGACGGAATATCCCGAATGTGTATTGACTATAGGGCCTTGAATGCCTTAACAATTAAGAATAAGTATCCCCTACCCAGGATAGATGACTTATTTGATCGGTTAAGTGGAGCTCGGGTATTTTCAAAGATTGATTTGAGGTATGGTTACCACCAAGTAAGGGTGAGAAAGGAAGATATCCCTAAAACTGCTTTCAATACCCGGAACGGACACTACGAATTCTTAGTAATGTCGTTCGGGTTGACGAATGCACCAGCAGTTTTTATGAACTTGATGAACAGAGTCTTTCAGCAATATCTAGACAAATTTGTAGTGGTTTTTATTGATGATATTTTGATCTACTCCAAGACCCCCGAAGAACATGAAGAACATTTGAGGCTAGCATTGGAGACTTTGAGGAAGGAAAAACTTTATGGAAAATTATCTAAATGTGCTTTCTTCCTAGACAAAGTAGAATTCTTGGGACATGTTGTGACTGGAGATGGAATAGCAGTAGATCCTAAGAAGATAGCGGTAGTAGAATTCTGGCCCACTCCAGACTCGGTAGCAGAAATTAGAAGCTTCCTGGGACTAGCTGGCTACTATCGGAAGTTTGTGAAGGACTTTGCTAGAATTGCTGAGCCCATGACAAAATTAACAAGGAAGGATGAAGAGTTCACCTGGACTGATGAATGTTAGCATACTTTTGAGAAATTGAAGAAAAGGCTGACTACTGCCCCTATTCTGACCTTACCTTCTGGAACCGGAGGTTTCGCTATTTATAGTGATGCTTCTGGAAAAGGTCTAGGTTGTGTATTAGAGCAGAACAAGAAAGTAATAGCATATGCCTCTAGACAGCTTCGACCCCATGAAAAGAACTATCCAACTCATGATTTAGAATTGGCAGCTGTCATTTTTGCTCTTAAGCTATGGAAGCATTATCTTTATGGAGAAAAGGTGGAAATATTTACAGACCATAAAAGTCTAAAATATATCTTCACCCAGAAAGAGCTGAACATGAGGCAAAGAAGGTGGCTGAAACTAATGAAAGACTTTGATATCACCCTTCAATATCATCCTGGGAAGGCCAATGTAGTTGGTGATGCTCTAAGCAGATATCCTATGGTAATGTACTTGACTATGGACCGACACTTGCTCGAGGACTTGGAAAGTTTAGGTATTGAGGTAATTATCCCAGGAAAAGAAGGCCAAATGATGAACTTGCAGATTCAGTCTACTTTAATAGACAAGATCAAAGAGACTCAGTTTCAAGACGAAGGCCTGCGAAGCCTTCAAGGTCAAGTGCAAGCTGGATTAGTGGAAGATTTCAGAATTCATGAAGACGGATCACTGAGGCATGGCGATAGATTATGTGTACCTCAAGGAGACATAAGGGAAGAAATTATGCAAGAGGCGCACAGATCGCAATACTCTATACATCCAGGAGCCAACAAGATGTACAAGGACCTGAGGACGCATGTTTGGTGGCATGGCATGAAAAAAGAAGTAGCCAGGTTCGTATCTCGTTATTTAGTGTGCCAACAAGTCAAGGCAGAAAGACAAAGACCTGGAGGATTGCTTCAACCACTACCCATTCCGGAGTGGAAGTGGGAACATATCACAATGGATTTTGTTTCCGGACTTCCAAGGACATCTAGTGGAAAGGATACAATTTGGGTGATAGTAGATAGACTGACCAAGTCTGCACATTTTCTACCCTTCAAAGTAGGGCTATCTACAGAGAAGCTGGCAGATTTATATATCAGACACATTGTCAGGTTGCATGGGGTTCCAGTGAGTATTGTCTCCGACCGAGATTCAAGATTCACCTCTCACTTCTGGAAGAGCTTACAAGCCAGCTTGGAGACTCAACTCAAATTCAGCACAGCTTATCATCCCCAAACAGATGGACAATCAGAACGTACAATCTAGACCCTTGAAGATATGCTCCGTACATGTGTTCTGGATTTTGGAGGATCGTGGGAAGACTATCTACATCTTGTGGAGTTCTCTTATAATAACAGTTACCAAGCAAGTATTGAGATGACTCCATTTGAAGCTCTGTATGGCCGAAGATGTCGTACCCCGCTATCATGGGACGACGTTGGAGAAAGAGCCCTACTGGGACCAGAGATGGTGATCGATTCAACTGAGAAGGTAAAATAAATAAGGGACAGACTTCGAGTGGCTCAAGACAGGCAACGACATTGGGCAAATAGCCACCGAAGGCCCTTAGAATTTGAGGTAATTAAATTTATGAATTCAAGTCAATTTAAACATTTTGATTATGGGACTAAGACTTGATTATAACTTTATTAAAGGTTGGAGAGCTGGTATTCTTGAAGATTTCCCCGACACGTGTCACCATTAGGTTCGGAAGGAGTGGAAAACTCAGCCCAAGATTTATTGGACCTTTTGGCATTCAGGAGAAAATCGGAGAAGTGGCTTACCGACTGGCATTGCCACCCTCTTTGGATGGAGTCCATAACGTCTTCCACGTGTCGCAGCTGAGAAAGTACGTATCAGACCCCAGCCACATTTTGGATCACTCAGAGCTCGAAGTAGGCCCAAGTTTGACTTACCAAGAGCAACCCGCGGAGATACTGGATCGATCGGAGAAAGTTCTACGGAACCAGGTTATTTCCCTTGTTCGCGTATCTTGGAAGCACCATTCTCCCGGCGAATCCACCTGGGAGCGAGAAGACGAGATTAGAGAGCGCTACCCTTATCTTTTTGAACCCTGAGGTATATTTTAATTCTCGGCCTTTTCTTTCGTGCCATGGTTATTCTTAAATTTCGAGGACAAAATTTTTTATAAGTTGGGTAGATTGTAAACCCCCTGAATTTTCAAAATTATTAAAACTTGCATTTTTTCCAATTTTTTGGAATTTTTTGGAAATTTTCTGAAATTAAAATCAAGGTTCTTAATTATTAAATGATTTTTAATTATTAATAAATAATATTAAAATATCATAAAAATAATATTTTTTGGTGTAAAATGAAAAACTGGACTTAGGATAATTTTTCTGGGTTTTTTTGGGCCTCAGACCTATTTTAAATGCCTAAAAACTATTTTAGTTAATTAATTATTTAATTAACTAATTTTTATTATTAATTATATTTATTATTATTATTATTATTTTTTTTTTTATTATTTCTTTCTTGGGCCGGGCCGGCCCAGTGGACCGGCCCAGCAGCAGCCCAGCCCAACCCTTCCTATCGGGTCGGGTCGGGTTGGTCAGACCCGAACCCGCCTACCCGACCCGCTGACCCATTCTCCCCCATCCTCTCCCCACGATCGGGTCAGCCACCGGCGCCGCGTTTCTCGCCGCTCCGGCCGGCCACGCGGCGCCCCGCAGCGCCGACCTCCCCGCTTTTTCCTCCCCCTCTCGCCGCCTAGCTCGGCCCCCTAACCGCCCCTCTCCCCTATAAATGGCCCCCGAGCACCCTCTGTCACGCCCCAGTCCCAAAGTGACGAGGGACTGGAGATACGTGGCAATGGCCAACAGCACGCACCGATGGATAACCCAATTTAATGGAACCATCAGGGCGTACTTAAGCTGTAAATAAGGTCTACTACACAAGTCACACTAAATCTCATCCATAAAGATAAAGAAATAAACTGCATACTGAATGGAAATAAGTAGCAACAACAAATCACAGCAAGCCAGTCGGAGCAACAATCCGACTTAAGTCTGAAATAACTGGCTCTATAGGCCAGGGACAAAAGATATAAACATGAAATAAATAAATGAGTACTGGGACAGGCACTCAGGAGAAGTCCTCGGCAGTCACCTCGTCTTCAGTGTTTGGTTCAGCTCCAGCAATAGCTTCAGCTTCGGTCCCGTATATCTCGGGATACTGCTCCTCAGCTAAACCTGGGGACATAATCCATTCCAGGTCCTCAGTGGACATAGCAAGGCACAAGATAAAAACAAGCCAACTGAATAAGCAGTGCAATAAATAAATGAACAGTAGGGTAAACTAAGTAACCATCTATGTGATATGCAAATGAGAGCAACACTAGTACTCAGGCTGAGACCGCTACAAGCTCTGTGTCGGGGAGCCGGTAGCAGTAATAACACGTAAAGGGTCTAGCTCTGCTGGAGAGTCTACAACCTCACAATAATAGTAGATATATATATGGAACAGCCTGTAGCCTGTGTGTCTCTTCCCACCCAATGTAATCACGCAAGCCATGACCATAACGTCTCATGTCCATGTCAGCGGGATTATAACTAATGCAACAAGTCATACTGTCTATAATAAATGTCTCTATCAAGTCCTGTATCCTATACAGAATCACCACGATTATCTCAGGGGGATTCTGTCCATGATAGTGTCAAGTGTCCTGGGTTGTAGGGTACTTGATAGGTCAAGTACAAAGTAAGGGGATCGTAAATCCATCTCTAAATGACGAACCCAACACCGCGTACGGTGTCGGTACCCGACTATGATCGGACACTAGGTACGTCTTACATTTCCTAGGTTAAGCAGTTTAAATCAGTTTATATGAATTTGCACAAGAAATCCAGCAGAGTATTTTTACAGAAAGTATGAAAAATAATGACTGCAAGTTTGGCAAGGTGCACTTGCCTGGTGTTTGGATTCCACTTAAGTCCTGGTTTCGGAAATTCCCAGAGATGTCTCCGAAAGCTAAAATAAATAGTACCATCATGCTCAAAAGGTGTCAAACAGCTAGGATCGCCTGTCCTTGGGTCCAATTTGGAGACAAGGGCAAAAACGACAATTTTGGCCCAAAACGGGGTCCACCGGTGGGCGGCCCGCTTTGCACCGAAAAACTTGTCAGGGTCAATGCTCTCCAAATTCACCAAACTTAGTGTCAACAGGTCAGGAACGCTGATACGAATCCAACGGAACTTCTAGATTTGAATTCCGATGAGCCGATCACGAAATTGCCCGTCGAACGGGGCCTGTGGGGCCCACGACACGCGATTTCGTCAATGTTCTCAGAATCGAACCAAACTTGACCCACAGGACTAGCGTATCGCTACGAGTCCGATGGCGCAAGTTTTGTCTCGATCTGATGTGTGTGCACGAAGTTAGGGTAAATTACAAAAAAGTCAGATACGGGGCGATGTCCGCGGATACGCGTTGATTTCGGTGTGCACGCACACCCAAATCAGCTTCCACGAAATCCCACACGTCCGTATCGACGAGGCGCACGTATCTGTGAAGACCGCACGCGACCAAGTCGTCCCGTTTGGCGGGACGTACTCAGTTCCGGGGTGAAACAGGGTCTGGTTTTTCCTGTTTTTGGATCGCGGTGTGCGATCACCACAGGACGCGATGCCCCGAGCGGTTTATCCGGGCACCGAGAGGGTCATACAGGCTTCGCATAGAAATTTACGGAATCGAAAACAGAGATCCGAGGTGCAAGTTACGAGTACCTGAAGGGGACCCGAGAAACCGGGGTTTGCCGTATCCGAATCGTGTCCTGGACACGTGTCCACTGCTAGGGCTAGGGTTTGGGGTCTGCCGGAGTTGTGGCCTGCCGATGGCGGGTTGGGCGGCGCTGTCGTCGGAAGGAGGTCGGGGACGGGGTCGCCGGGGCTCGGGTCGCGGGCGGTGGCGGGCAGTGGGTCGCCGGAGACTCGGGGCGGCTCGGCTCTGCTGGAGAAGAGTGAGGAGGAAGAAGGGGAGCTGGAGAGGGGCGGCTCTCGGCGGGTGGGTGGCGACGCTGGTCTGCGGAGGAGGTCGACGGGGAGCTACGGTTGCCGGAGTTTAGGGGTCGCCGGAGTTTAGTTTAGGGGAGTTTGGGGGAGAAAGAGGGAGGAGGGAAGAGGGTTTTATAAGGGGAGGCGCGGGGTGGCTAGCTGGACATGGCGGGGAAGAGGGAGACGTGGCGCGGGCTAGGGGAGGTCGTGGGTCGGGGCGGTTCTCCGGCGACGTGGCCGGAGAACGCGGGGTTCGTGGGAGGGGAGACGGGGGACCGGTAAGCGGGTCGGGTCGGGCGGCGGGCTCCGGGTGAGCGGACCCGCCCGACCCGCTAGGGGGGGTTTGAGGCTGGGCTGGGTCAGCCGCTAACGGGCTCGGCCCACTGGGCCGGGCCGGGCCCAAGACAGAAAAAATTAAATAAAAAATCATAATAATAATAATAAATAACAGAATTAATTAAATTAATTTAGAAAATAGTTTTTAGGCTTTTAAAAATAGGTCCGATGCCCAATAAAATCTCAAAAAATTACCCTAAGTCCGGTTTTCTATTTTACACCATAAAATCATATTTTCATTTCATTTTAATGCTATTTATTGGAAATTAAAAATTACAAACTCACTACAGGTCCTATGTAAATTAATGAAAATTGCATATTAATTCCAAAAATTGATTTTAAAAATATTTGAAAATTTGGGTGCTTACAATCTACCTCCCTTAAGAGGATTGCGTCATCGCAATCGAAGGGTAAACTATAAAGACAAGATCTACAGAATTAATGAATGCTTAGGTTCTACCTGATTCTGCAAATAGGTATGGATAACGCTGTCGCATAACATCTTCTCGCTCCCAGGTCAATTCACCAGGAGAGTGCTGTTTCCAAGCTACTCGAACCAGCCTGATTGTCTGCCCTCGCAGTGTCTTCTCGCTGGTGTCGAGTATACCCACTGGCTGCTCTTCGTATCTCAGGCTAGGTCCCACCGAAATCTCGGAATGATCAACTATATGACTTAGGTCCGTCACATATCTCCTCAGTTGTGAGACGTGGAATACGTCATGCACTCCCTCTAAGGACGGAGGTAATGCAAGGCGGTAAGCCACCTCACCGATGCGCTCCAAGATATCAAATGGCCCAATGTACCTTGGGCTTAACTTACCTCTGCTGCCAAATTTGATAGTACCTCTAGTGGGCGAGATCCTCAAAAATACATGCTCTCCTTCCTTGAACTCCAGGGGTCGTCTGTGTGCATCGGCCCAATGCTTCTGTCTATCCTGGGCTGCACGGAGATGGTTCTGAATCTGTTTTACTTTCTCTACTGTCTCTGTTACCAACTCTGGATCCAGTATTTGACGTTCGCCAACGTCGCTCCAGCATATTGGAGATCTGCACTTCCTTCCGTACAACGCCTCGAAAGGTGCCATCTGAATGCTTGCCTGATAGCTGTTGTTGTAGGAGAACTCCACTAAATGCAGGTGATCTTCCCAAGATCCTCCAAAGTCCAGTATACAAGATCGCAGCATATCTTCTAGGATCTGAATTATGCGCTCTGACTGTCCGTCTGTCTGAGGATGATAGGCAGTACTGAACTTGAGCCTGGTGCCGAGACTCTCTTGCATGCTTCGCCAGAAGTGAGATATAAATCTCGAGTCTCGATCTGATACAATACTAACCGGCACTCCATGTAATTTTACGATCTGACGCATATACATGTCGGCTAGTACTTTCGTGGATTGTCCAACTCTGAACGGCAAGAAGTGAGCTGACTTAGTGAGCTGATCCACGATGACCCATACTGCATCCTTACCACTAGGGCTTCTTGGAAATCCAGTGACAAAGTCCATGGTAATATGCTCCCACTTCCATTCAGGGATGGGAAGCGGCTGCAACATACCTGCAGTCCTTTGGTGCTCGGCCTTCACCTGCTGGCAGACTAAGCATTTTGCCACAAATCGGGCAATCTTCCTTTTCATTCCATGCCACCAGTAATATTGTCTTAGGTCCCGGTACATCTTGGTTCCTCCTGGATGAACCGAGTATATGGAGCTATGGGCTTCTGTCATCAGTTCCTGCCTTAAGTCTCTATTTGGAACACATAGGCGATTTTCGCACCTTAATGTTCCGTCCTCGTGGATGCGAAGTCCCGTTTGCAGGCCTGCTTCTGTTCTTTCTCTCAGCCTTCGGAATCTGGCATCATTAGGCAAAGCTTCCTTGATTCTCTCCACCAGTGATGACTTCACTTCGAGGTTAGCCAGCAAACCATTTTGTCCAGGTAGAACAACCTCTATCTGAAGATCTTGCAAGTCTTGTAATAGCTGGGGATGCTCCGTTAAGAAATAAGCCGAGGGTTTTCTGCTGAGGGCGTCGGCTACAACATTTGCTTTCCCCGGGTGGTACTGCAGATCTATGTCAAAGTCCACCATCAACTCAAGCCAACGCCTTTGCCTCATGTTGAGCTCCTTCTGTGTATAAACATACTTCAAGCTCTTATGATCAGTGAATATCTCGACCTTCTCTCCATACAGATAATGTCTCCAGATCTTCAATGCAAAAATCACTGCAGCTAGCTCCAGGTCGTGTGTTGGGTAGTTCTTCTCGTGGACCTTCAGCTGCCTCGATGCATAAGCGATAACCTTGCCATGTTGCATCAAGACACAACCTAGTCCACTACCGGACGCATCACTGTATACAACAAAACCTCCTGACCCTGAGGGGAGAGTCAAGACTGGTGTTGTTGTTAGACGCCTCTTCAATTCTTCAAAGGCATTCTGGCATTCTTCCGTCCATATGAACTCCTGATCCTTCCGTGTCAGCTTAGTCATAGGCTCTGTGATCCTTGAAAAATTTTCTACGAACCGCCGGTAATACCCAGCAAGTCCAAGAAAACTTCTCACTTCCGCAACAGAGGTAGGGGTAGGCCAGGTTTCTATAGCAGTAACTTTTTCTGGGTCCACAGACAGTCCTTCACCCGAGATAATATGCCCTAAGAATGGCACCTTGTCCATACAGAACTCACATTTGCTGAGCTTGGCATACAGCTTCTCCCTTCTCAAGGTTTCTAGCACAATTCTAAGGTGTTCCTCGTGCTCTTCGTGGTTCTTGGAGTAGACTAGGATATCATCAATGAACACCACCACGAACTTATCCAAGTACTGATGGAAGACCCCGTTCATCAAACTCATAAATACGGCGGGTGCGTTGGTTAAACCAAACGGCATAACTAGGAACTCATAATGTCCATACTTAGTTCTGAAGGCCGTCTTTGGGATATCTTCCTTCTTCACCCTAATCTGGTGATAACCGGATCTAAGGTCAATCTTTGAGAATACCTTAGCACCACTCAATTGGTCAAACAAATCATCAATGCGTGGTAGTGGGTACCGGTTCTTAATAGTTACAGCATTAAGGGCTCTGTAATCAATGTACAGCCGTACAGATCCGTCCTTCTTGGGTACGAAAAGTATAGGTGCTCCCCATGGTGAAATACTGGGCCGGATAAATCCTTTCTCCAGAAGGTCGTCAACTTGTGTTTTCAGCTCCACTAACTCCTTAGGTGCTAGCCGATATACCGATGAAGTGATAGGTTCGGCTCCTGGAGTTAGGTCTATTGTGAATTCTATCTCCCGATCAGGTGGTAAACCTGGAAGATCGTCGGGAAACACATCCACAAATTCTGTTATGACTCTTGGGTAACTTGAATCTTCTTCTACAGTCAATACCCTAAGAGTTGGCTGGATCCCTTGTTCTACAGCTCCTCGTAGAAATTCAAACTCAAGAAGGCTAGGGGGTCTAAATATCACTTTTCCAAGCCGGCAATCCAGTGTCGCATGGTACTGACTTAACCAGTCCATACCAAGTACAACATCGTAATCAGGCATAGAAAAGATCAGGAATTGGGCTCGCATCTCTCGGCCACAGACTACTACCGAACATGATCTACAAGTATCACTAACCGGGATAATTCTACCTCCCGTTAGAATTCTCTTCATCTTCGAGAGAGGTGCGGTAGCTATTCTATGTGTGGCTACGAAGCTAGCAGCAATAAATGAATGCGAAGCTCCAGAATCAAATAATGCTACAGCAGGAATTGAAGCTACTAATATGGTACCTGCTATGACTTCGCCTGCAGTAGCTTCCTCAGTGACTGCTAGTGCATATGCCTGACCTCGTCCCTGAGCGGGACCCCTTTGCTGACGATCTTGTTGGAACAGTGCTGCCTGAGGTGGTAGAGGTGGCCTGGCTCCTCCAGGCCCTGTTTGTGTTGCTCCCCCAGCTGGAAGAGCTGCAGGTGGAGCTGGTCGATTCGGAACTCCCTCTCGACGTTCCGAGCAGTCCTTTGAGAAGTGTTGTCCAGATCCGCAAACCAGGCAGAGTCCCAGCTTGCGTCGATATTCCTTTTCAATATGTCCTACCTTGCTGCAGTAATGGCAAGTAGGCAGGTTTTTAGTTGCTGCTCTTGGAGGCGGGCTGTTCTGGAGACATTTAGCAGATTCCCCTGGTGATGACTTGGACGGTGCTGAGGAGAAGGGACGTTTCAGGCTTGATTCCCTCCGAGTAACGCGCTCCAGCCGACGTGCTGCAGCTAGGACGTCGGTGTAAGAGGTGGGCGCGACCGATCCGATTAACTTCTGAAGCTCGAACCTGAGCCCATCAAAGAACTTCTTCGCCTTCTCCTCTTCGGTAGGAATTAGCGAAGGGGCGAAGCGGCTCAGACGAATGAATTCGGCGTTATATTCCTCCACCGTCATGTTGCCCTGGATCAGGCGGTTGAATCTATCTCGGAGTTCTGACTGAGCCACAGCAGGGATGTACATTTCCTGGAAGAGTCTGGAGAACTCCTCCCAGGTAACCTGATCATGTCCGAGCCTTCTTTCTTCGGACAGCCACCAATGATGCGCGTTGTCCGTCAGTTGCATCCTGACGGCAGTCATCCATTTGTCCCTTGGTAGTTCGGCGGCCTCCAACTAATGCTGTGTGTTTGTAAGCCATTCATGCACTTCAGTTGGTCCTTCCTTGCCCGAGAAGGTACGGGGCTTGAGTTGGCAGAAATCTGTAATAGATCCCGTTGCTAGTCGCCTATTTGGTGGATTTGCATGCTCCAATGCTGCGACTAGGCTGTTCCTTAGGTTCTCGGCCTCTCGACGTTGGGTCTCCTGTTGAATCTGTTGTTGTGCCTGCATCATGGCGTAGAACATCTGGAATATTTGCTGGCCGTCCATTTCCTGTCTTGGGGGAAAGACAGGCATCGTAGGAGGGAACTGGGGAGGAGGCGGGATGTCATCATGCCTGAACCTGGAACTTGGCTGACCAGTTTGATTATTCTGAGAGGATTGTCCTCTGGTATCTGGCGTCGTTCCAGCTTCGCAGGTAACCCCCGCTTCAGACGGTGTACCCAAGGGGGTCTCTTCACCACTTCTGGGATCCATTTTTTTGCATCAAAAGGAAACAATGAGAACGTACAAAGGAATCAAAACAGGATGCAGTTCAAGCAATTTAATTGAATTCGACATAGAGTTCAAAAATGATTCAATCAATGGATGAGATCCTATAACTTATCCTATCTTATTGCAGGCCTGTTCGGTCCCTAAGTTGAAACCGAACAATTTAGACAGGACCTGCATGGGCCACCACAAAAACCATGTCACACCCCAGTCCCAAAGTGACGAGGGACTAGAGATACGTGGCAATGGCCAGCAGCACGCACCGATGGATAACCCAATTTAATGGAACCATCAGGGCGTACTTAAGCTGTAAATAAGGTCTACTACACAAGTCACACTAAATCTCATCCATAAAGATAAAGAAATAAACTGCATACTGAATGGAAATAAGTAGCAACAATAAATCACAGCAAGTCAGTCGGAGCAACAATCCGACTTAAGTCTGAAATAACTGGCTCTATAGGCCAGGGACAAAAGATATAAACATAAAATAAATAAATGAGTACTGGGACAGGCACTCAGGAGAAGTCCTCGGCAGTCACCTCATCTTCATTGTTCGGTTCAGCTCCAGCAATAGCTTCAGCTCCGGTCCCGTATATCTCGGGATACTGCTCCTCAGCTAAACCTGGGGACATAATCCATTCCAGGTCCTCAGTGGACATAGCAAGGCACAAGATAAAAATAAGCCAACTGAATAAGCAGTGCAATAAATAAATGAACAGCAGGGTAAACTAAGTAACCATCTATGTGATATGCAAATGAGAGCAACACTAGTACTCAGGCTGAGACCGCTACAAGCTCTGTGTCGGGGAGCCGGTAGCAGTAATAACACGTAAAGGGTCTAGCTCTGCTGGAGAGTCTACAACCTCACAATAATAGTAGATATATATATGGAACAGCCTGTAGCCTGTGTGTCTCTCCCCACCCAATGTAATCACGTAAGCCATGACCATAACGTCTCATGTCCATGTCAGCGGGATTATAACTAATGCAACAAGTCATACTGTCTATAATAAATGTCTCTATCAAGTCCTGTATCCTATACAGAATCACCACAATTATCTCAGGGGGATTCTGTCCATGATAGTGTCAAGTGTCCTGGGTTGTAGGATACTTGATAGGTCAAGTACAAAGTAAGGGGATCGTAAATCCATCTCTAAATGACGAACCCAACACCGCGTACGGTGTAGGTACCCGACTATGATCGGACACTAGGTACGTCTTACGTTCCCTAGGTTAAGCAGTTTAAATCAGTTTATATGAATTTGCACAAAAAATCCAGCAGAGTATTTTTACAGAAAGTATGAAAAATAATGACTGCAAGTTTGGCAAGGTGCACTTGCCTGGTGTTTGGATTCCACTTAAGTCCTAGTTTCGGAAATTCCCAGAGATGTCTCCGAAAGCTGAAATAAATAGTACCATCACGCTCAGAAGGTGTCAAACAGCTAGGATCGCCTATCCTTGGGTCCAATTTGGAGACAAGGGCAAAAACGACAATTTCGGCCCAAAACGGGGTCCACCGATGGGCCCGCTTTGCACCAAAAAACGTGTCAGGGTCAATGGTCTCCAAATTCACCAAACTTAGTGTCAACAGGTCAGGAACGCTGATACGAACCCAACGGAACTTTCAGATTTGAATTCTGATGAGCCGATCACGAAATCGCCCGTCGAGCGGGGCCTGTGGGGCCCACGACACGCAATTTCGTCAACGTTCTCAGAATCGAACCAAACTTGACCCACAAGACCAGCGTATCGCTACGAGTCCGATGGCATAAGTTTTGTCTCGATCTGATATGTGTGCACGAAGTTAGGGTGAATTGCAGAAAAGTCAGATACGGGGCGATGTCCGCGGATACGCGTTGATTCCGGTGTGCACGCACACCCGAATCAGCTTCCGTGAAATCCCACACGTCCGTATCGACGAGGCGCACGTATCTGTGAAGATCGCACGCGACCAAGTCGTCCCGTTTGGCGGGACGTACTCAGTTCCGGGGTGAAACAGGGTCTGATTTTTCCTGTTTTTGGATCGCTGTGTGCGATCACCACAGGACGCGATGCCCCGAGCGGTTTGTCCGGGCACCGAGAGGGTCATACAGGCTTCGCATAGAAATTTACGGAATCGAAAACAGAGATCCGAGGTGCAAGTTACGAGTACCTGAAGGGGACCCGAGAAACCGCGATTTGCCGTGTCCGAATCGTGTCCTGGACACGTGTCCACTGCTAGGGCTAGGGTTTGGGGTCTGCCGGAGTTGTGGCCTGCCGGTGGCGGGTTGGGCGGCGCTGGCGTCGGAAGGAGGTCGGGGACGGGGTCGCCGGGGCTCGGGTCACGGGCGGTGGCGGGCAGTGGGTCACCGGAGACTCGGGGCGGCTCGGCTCTGCTGGAGAAGAGTGAGGAGGAAGAAGGGGAGCTGGAGAGGGGCGGCTCTCGGTGGGTGGGTGGCGGCGCTGGTCTGCGGAGGGCGGCGGGTCAGGGAGGAGGTCGACAGGGAGCTAGGGTTGCCGGAGTTTAGGGGTCGCCGGAGTTTAGTTTAGGGGAGTTTGGGGGAGAAAGAGGGAGGAGGGAAGAGGGTTTTATAAGGGGAGGCGCGGGGTGGCTAGCCGGACATGGCGGGGAAGAAGGGAGACGTGGCGCGGGCTAGGGGAGGTCGTGGGTCGGGGCGGTTCTCCGGCGACGTGGCCGGAGAACGCGGGGTTCGTAGGAGGGGAGACGGGGGACCGGTAAGCGGGTCGGGTCGGTCGGCGGGCTCCGGGTGAGCGGACCCGCCCGACCTGCTAGGGGGGGTTTGAGGCTGGGCTGGGTCAGCCGCTAACGGGCTCGGCCCACTGGGCCCGGCCGGGCCCAAGACAGAAAAAATTAAATAAAAAATCATAATAATAATAATAAATAACAGAATTAATTAAATTAATTTAGAAAATAGTTTTTAGGCTTTTAAAAATAGGTCCGATGCCCAATAAAATTCCAGAAAATTACCCTAAGTCCGGTTTTCTATTTTACACCATAAAATCATATTTTTATTTCATTTTAATATTGTTTATTGGAAATTAAAAATTACAAACTCACTACAGGTCCTATGTAAATTAATGAAAATTGCATATTAATTCCAAAAATTGATTTTAAAAATATTTGAAAATTTGGGTGCTTACACCCTCCCCTCCGGCCACCACCTAACCCTAACCCTAACCCTACTCTCCGCCGTACCCCTCCGACGACCTTCGAGAACCGCCGCTCCCTCAGACCAGCGTCGCCACCGCCACCAGCGCGCCGAGAGCCGCCCGAGCCGGCCTCCTCCTCCTCCCCGCAGCGCTGGGCAGCAGCAGCAGCTGAGGCGAACCCCGCCGCCTCCGGCCGCCTCCGGCCCCTGCGCCGCCTCCGTCCCACCTCGCCAGCGCCGTCTCCGGCGAAGCCCCTCTGCCCCCAGCCCTCTCCGGTGATCCTCCGGCCACCGCAGCGTCCACAAAACCCTAACCCTAGTTCGATCCGCGTGTCCGACACGTGTCGGACACGGTTTGACCCTGATTTTTGGGTCCCCTACAGGTACGTGTAACTTTTTGCTCGTAGCTCCGTTTTCAATTCCGCAAATTGCGTTGCGAAGCCTGTATGACCCTCTCGGTGTCCGGACAAACCGCTCGGGGCATCGCGTCCTGTGGTGATCGCACACCACAATCCAAAAATAGGAAAAACCAGACCCTGTTTTACCCCGGAACTGAGTACGCCCCGCCAAACGGGACGACTTGGTCGCGTGTGGTCTTTACAGATACGTGCGCATCGTCGATACGGATGTGTGAGATTTTGCGGAAGCTGATTCGGGTGTGCGTGCACACCGAAATCAACGCGTATCCGCGGACATCGCCCCGTATCCGACTTTTCTGCAATTTGCCCTAACTTCTTGTACACTCGTCAGATCGAGACGAAACTTATGCCATCGGACTCGTAGCAATACGCTAGTCCTGTGGGTCA
The DNA here is from genome assembly GCA_036927795.1 of Iris macrosiphon. Classification (NCBI taxonomy): domain Eukaryota; kingdom Viridiplantae; phylum Streptophyta; class Magnoliopsida; order Asparagales; family Iridaceae; genus Iris; species Iris macrosiphon. The sequence goes on from JAYESA010000011.1 coordinate 113,694,495, forward strand.
AGTTTGGTTCGATTCTGAGAACGTTGACAAAATCGCGTGTCGTGGGCCCCACAAGCCCTGCTCGACGGGCGATTTTGTGATCGGCTCATCAGAATCCAAATCTGGAAGTTCCGTTGGTTTCATATCAGTGTTCCTGACTTGTTGACACTAAGTTTGGTAAATTTGGAGACCGTTGACCCGGACACGTTTTTCGATGCAAAGCGGGCCCACCGGCGGACCCCGTTTTGACCCGAAACTGCCGTTTTTGCCCTTGTCTCCAAATTGGACCCAAGGACAGGCGTTTCTAGCTATTTAATATCTTCTGAGCATGATTGTAATGTCTATTTCAGCTTTTTGACTCATCTTTGGAATATTTCCCTGCGTACAATTAATTGGATCTAAACAACAGGCAAGTACCTGCACTTCAAGTTAAATCTTTATATTGTGATAATTAATTCCCTGCTTTACTAGTACCCTTGATGATTACACCTAGTGTTAGGAATACTGGAATTCATGTCTTGAATATTTGGAGTTCATGTCTTATTTTTCATGTCGGATGGGAGAATACTAGAAGGCATGTAGTTTACCCTTCCCCTTGTCATGTTTAATAGCTGTTGGCACGCGACTGTACCTTAGCCAAATCTTGATTTTCCCTGTTTAATAGCCATTTATGACGGCCGAATTAGCCTTATAAACCCCTACATGCCAACTATGTATTCTAAAATAAACACAAGTTCACACAGATAGTTTCTGGTCTTGTTATAATTCTTGCTGACTGTTGTAGTTTCATTTCCTATCTCATTTATTCCTGTTTTCTCATATTCCTGTTTACAGCATTAACTCTGAGATATTGATGTTCTTTTATGCAGTTTCTCAACATGATACTCAACTTAATTGTCATAAATATTTAGTTTAATCTTGTTGTGCATTGTGTACTTTGCTCCTTTCCTGACTGGATCCGTTGATTTAGGCGATGATGAGGACCTTGCCCCTACATATTATGGTCCCTATGAGGGTACAGATGATACTTATGAGGAGCCAGATCCCACCCAGGAGACCCCTGCTGCAGAGTAGATAGCAGTGGCTATTTTTATTTATTGCTCTTATCTTAGTAATCGGGTTTGTCCCCGAATTCATTCTGATTTCTGTACTAAACATTTGAATCTGTTATCACATTTATTTCATCTGAAATCTTAAGTATCTGTTTCTCATTATTATCTTGCCTATGTTATTTGTGAATGAGCTAGATTAGTTAAATGTGAATTTGACCTAGACAGCGTACTACCGCCGACTCTGCGGCGTAGGCTGGACGTACCCACGCACTCGTGCCCGAATTTTCGGGTGCGGGTCGTGACATATTCGCTAAGGATACTCTTCAATACTCGTATAATCTTCAATTAGAATGCCTACCCATTTTTGTACAACTTACTCTATTATATTGTCTATCTTTCTGAACTGTTATTCGTCTAGTCTCTTCCATCTAAAACCTATCTTCCTTACGAGAATCTTCTGACTAGGCTACTACCCTACTACACAAGCATGATGTCATTGTTATCTTGAGTGAAAATTCTTTGAACTCAATGAGATGATAAGATTTCTAAAATACAAAAATCCATCGGCTATGGTAAATTAGAAATAGGTTCTCATCACCTACTACTAAGGATAGGTCCAGCAAGCTCATACTATTAGTCAAAAATCTAAATTCCTGGCCCTAATCAGTTTATGTGTAAACCTATAATATTTATCTATCATTCCTATAAGACTTCTATCTTCCATTTACACTTCGCTACCATGTGTAAATCTATACTCTAAGGGTCTTGTGATTACTGTAGTATTATGTAATGATAAATGTTTGTGATGCAAGCTAAATTTTTTGGATGGGATCAAAAAATGTGTAGCCAAATTTTTAACGAGATTTCTGCTACATATAAAAAACTTAACTCAACCAACCAGAGAGAATACATCCCATTTTAACCACATGAGTTATAAGATATGTTTGTTTATAATTAGATAATATTGCGTAGCTAACTATTTTAAGACTCTTTATGAAAAGTATAAATATATTCATAACTAATTATAATTAAAATATAATAAAAATATAACAAATTCTAAGTAAAATATAAAAATATATATAATAAATCTTAATTTTAATATATTTAAATATTTAAACAATTTTATATTAATTTTAGAAGAAAAATTATTTTACGTACAACGCAAGTAAATTTACTAGTATGTATAATTATTATGAAAATTTTAATTATATTAAAACTAACTGAATTATTATCTATTTTAACACATATTCAAAATTTTAAAATATAACTATAACAAATACAACACTATAACAAATGGTTGATGTGAAAAACCCAAGGGTCACCACAAATAAAACCAAACACTTATTTTTTTTAGATCAAATAACCTTTCCTCTTATTTTCCCAGACCCTCCTCCCAAACCCTCCCAAAATCTAAACCTGCTAAAAATTTTCCCGACCAAAAAATGACAAAAAAAATTCCAGCAAAAAATCAAGAGAAGAAACCTTTTCCAAATGGGAGGTTATTACGACCAAGGACGAAATCACTAGCCGTAGCTCCAGCAGGAGAGGCCGCAGTAAAAGAGTCGACATCGGCAATGGCATCAATGGCCGCAACGAAAGCGGCAGAGGCAGCAACGGTAGAGGCCGCAAAGAAAGAGGCGGGAGAGGCCTCAAAGAAAGAGGCGGGAGAGGCCGCAAAGGCAAAGAAGACATCTATTCCAAAGGTGAGGTATTTACGCGAAAAAAGGAAGCACTATTTAAAGCTGCAGCGGCAGAGCCCGTAGAGAAAGATGCGGCAGAGGCAAAGGCCGCATTGCTCGCAGTGGCAGCGGCAGAGACAGAGAACGCAATTAAAGCAGCGGCAGAAGCTGCAAAGAAAGAGGGTGCAGCGGCATAGGCTGCATCAAAGGGAATGTGATATTTCAAAGTCAAAGGAGCCATAGGATTCTGAATCTAAATTCGAAGCCGTGAAAATAACTCGCACGAAGAGAAAATCTATTTTTGAAACAGACTCCGAAGAGTCAACTTTTACAAAACGACGGCCAACTCGATCGAAGGCAAAGTTGGCCGATGATACAGAGTCGACATCGGATTCGATGTCCAAGGCACTGGACTCAGAGTCGGAGTATTCTGAATCCTCGTCGGAGAGGAAGATACAGAGGAGGAGCCATCTGCCAAGAACTCCAAGAAGGAAGGAAAGGTACCCATTTTTATTGACTCTAAATCTAAAAAGAGTTTTAAAAAATATTTCAAGTAAATGACTGTTATACCTGAAAGAGCCATTAAGATGGCTGATGTTGAACATGAAGGTTTCCTAGATATTTTAAAATTCTATCAGTTAGAAAAAATAAACAAATCCTGCCTTGCGAAACCTAATCGGACAATAGTTCGTGAATTTTACTCAAATTTGAGGGCTGACATTGAAAAAGAAGAAGTGGATAAACAACTAGTATTTCTGAGAGGAAAACAAATACATTTAAATGCTGGTGTTATCAATGATTTTTATGGGTTCGATCCAGTTGTTGATTTTGATATGAAGAATATAGATAATGTGTTCTTCTCGTATGAAATTTTGAGATAACTGGTAAATCAGTTAGTGTCAAGGCCCAACAACATGTATACAATGATGAATTAAAAACTTTGTATAAATTATTGCATGCCTACATATGTCAGACACTGAACCCTACTAGACACGATAGTTCCATCCATCCTGAGAGAGTAAAGTTTTTTTATTATATGGGGACGAAAAGAAGGATGGATATAGGTCGTTACATGTTTAGTAGAATGATATATTTTGTGGGAAGACCGACTGTAAGGATAGCTCTCCCTTTTGGGGGATTTATATGCTTTATGGCTGCTAAACATGGTGTCTCAAGGTTAACAGGGGATATTTATCTCAATAACAAAGGATACATAAGAAAACTGACTTTCAACCGATTGTTAAGATAACAAGAAGACTCTTTCTCTTCCATAATCTAGCCATCCACCAACTCAGGCAGCATCAAACAAACTATCAACATCCGGAATCCAAACCACCAAGAAAAAGGTGGATGATCTGTACAATTTGGTTGCTGCAAACTTTAAGAAAGTCTTCAACGATATGAAGACTATATCAGACAACCAGAAATTGATTCTGGATAGGATGAAAGAGCTGGAGGCAAAATTAGTGGAAGAAGAAGAAGAAGACGAAGAAAAAAAAGAATGAATGAAATTGTTTTGAGGTATTGAGTAATAATATTACTAGCGTTACTTTACATTTTTTTTCTTATTATACTACTAGTACTCTTGATGATTCTGTAATATAATAGACACATTGATACTCTAATATTAGAATGATAAGTTTCCATCCAGAATTAGCTCAGCAGTGATGGACATCAACTTATCTGGACATGATTTTTTTTCTTTATCTGAATCTCGAAATTTGCATTGAAAATGGAAAGATAAGATTACAATGAAAATGACATTATAAGTCTTCATTCTTTTTCCATTACAGTCTTCCTATTTATAAGGGAAAGTATCAGTATCAGTCGGTTACTATGCTGACCTGACCTGCTACTCTGATACTAGCTGATCTAGCTATCCATGCTAGATTATTTTCTTAGCTGACTTCTAGGTTTGCTTGCTGACTGTATAGACTTGCTAATACTATGATATCAGTATCATCACTAAAGAAGGAATTCAGGGAATCATCTGTATTTGAATTAAGGCTCAAGTTATTATTGTGTACATTGTATACACTTGTGAGCTTCAACTCAGCTAAACAGAATGTTCAACTCTGATGCTTAAGGCTATAACAACACTTGTTAGCCCCTATATTCTATATTAAACACTCTAAGACTAAAACACATGGTCTTGAATCAAAGCTACTTGGGATAATAGTTAATATTGCACTGAAACTCTACTACTAGATGCTCTAATACTTGCACTGATACTGCCCAATTGCACCCTAAAATGGTGATTTAGGACTGAACTGATGATGGTCCAATGCATGTACATAGTGGAAATGCCTCAAGGCATGTAATGTATGTTTGATACTAGAGGTAGGACTGAGCTGGAACACTCCCTCAGTCAGTAATATTTGGTATTATAAGCATGAGCACACAGCTATAATATAGCTAACTGGAGAGTGTACTCACTTCTCAGTCATTGATACAAAATAGGGTCGCATCATAGAACTCGCACCGTGCACATTGATACTTTAATGTTATAACCTGCAGTGTGCACATTGATACTCTTATGTTAGAACACACATTGTGCACATTGACACTCTAATGCTAGCCCTCACTTATGTTTCTGGATGTCATTTCTATATATACAGTGAGTCCATACTGACTATAATGCTGAATCCGTCCCTCAAGGTGTAGGTGAAGGAGATTTTGAGGAAGAAGAAAAAAGAAGAAGAAGATGGAGATTAATCTTTTGAGTTTTGAAACTTTTATTTCAATTTGGACTTTAATATTTGAATTGTAATATAGTTTTCGATATTTGTTGGTCTTGGCGGTGAAACACGAATTTGTGTTTGAAAAATTATTAATTAAATTTTTTTGTTGTACTAAGCACCATTGGGGTGCATGGTTCGTACTCTGTTTGGAAAATTGTAAGTCTTGAATTTAGAGTTGGTCTGATATTTGTTTGGATTATTGTAATGTGAATTATGCAGGTTCTATGTTAAACTATTAACGTGGATTGTGCAGATTATTGTAACGTAGATTATGCATATTATTGGACTTGGAATGACGTTTACTTAATTTGATTATGATTTGTTTGGTTGATGCATTTACATATGTTTATATGAATCATCTAATCATCAAATGATTTGCAGTTGGCCTTCACATATGTTTTTGATTTTTTGGTGTATTCCTTTGATTTGCATATGGCCTTCACAGATTTGATGAGTCCTGGGTGCATTCATAAAAATTACAGTTGGCCTGTATTTTGGGTCCATTCCTAGGATCACTAAAACTTTATTTGATTGGAATGTGTTTTGCTTTATGTAAAAAAATAGTACATCGATGCCATCAGTATGAATTCGATGTCAGCGTAATTCATATTGTATTGATGCATGGGATGGTAAAATTTGAAAAGTTTGAATTAGTGCAGCATTATCCCATTAAGAGTGAACGAGTCTTACATGTAATCATGCCTGTTCATCCCTTGTTATTGCTGAACCAAAGTATGTAATGTAAGAAAAATTCTCTTGGATGGTAGGTTAAATATATTCGAACACTCGCAAATTTTTTTTTTGGTCACCCTATTTTGTGCAGCCATACAGTGGAAGCCTGAAGAAACGATATTAAGATTTTCTTCACCATGCTTTAATATTAAATGAATAAATGATATTCGTATTAGCTTGACCATGCTTTAATATTTTTCTCAATAGGATAGTGGATTCATGATATTCATTAAAAGTCAAAATTATAATATTTGCTTAAATTTTTGATAGATGATATTCAAATTAACGTAAATATTCGAATATAAATTTGAAAATGATATTCAAAATACTGTAAATATTAGAAAGTTGGTTAATATGACAAAACGTCACAATAAAAAAATTTGTTTACTTTATTATATCCAACTAACTCATGGCCTCTTCGAAAATATTATCGTTAGAAAAGTAAAAAATATTATCGTTAAAAAAACCAAAACATAATTTTTTTTAAATAAGTGAGCAGTAGGCGTTTAATACATCTTAAAACAATTTTTTTTTTAAATTGGTCAGCAGCAGACGTTAAAAAAATAAAAAAAGATTAAATTAGTGAGCAACATGTGTTAAAAAAATAAAAAAAATAATTAGTTAGCAACATGCATTTAAAATTCAAACAAAATTTTCAATTAGTGAACAGCAACAGGCGTTAGCAGCATGCGTTAAAAACCAATTTTTTTAACTTTTTAGAGTGAGCATCAGGCGTTAAAAAAGAAAAAAAAATAGATAGTGAGTGAGCATCAGACGTTAGTGAGCGAACATCAGGCCTTTTTGCAGCAGGCGTTACCAGCAGGTTAATGTAGAATAAAAAATATGCGTTAATGTAGGGTAAAAAATATAAATGTTGAATGTCCAATGTCCAACAAATTATGGTAATCTAGAAGGAATTTTTTAAGTAAGTGAGCAGGTTAATATGACTTTCTATACCAGGTAAAGCCAAAGTCAAAGTAAACACCTTTCACAATTTTCAATGCACTTGTTTGGGATGTATTGATACATCCCATGTATTGTAGAATGACCCATATATATATATATATATATATATATATATATATATATATATATATATATATATAGAGAGAGAGAGACGTGTATGTAAATGCCAACACAAGGGATGATTTTTCTTGACAAATTTGTCTCATGTCTAGCATCCCACCATGTTATCAAGGGTGGCCGGTCAAGCATTTTTATGTTTACAATCGTTAGATCTTGTTTAAATTTTTTTAATCTTAATCGTTCATTTGAATCATTCAAATCAATGGTTAAGATTAGATGATTTAAACAAGATCCAACGGTTGATAACATGGGGATGCTTGGGGATAATTTTTTTTATGAATGTGGATCCCTCCTCTCTCTCTATATTTATTTTTGAACAGGTAATTGTGTTACAGACTTTTGGTCTGAAGGCCTACAAACCCGGCCCGAAGGTCCACTCCCAGTCCGATGGCCGGCACATGCACCACACTTACATCGCACCACACCCGCACTTGAATCGCACTACATCGCATCCGTACTCGACCTGCATTACGGCTGCCCTCACATTAATTCTCCCACATAGAATTAAATGTGCTTCCCCGGTTGCTCGAACATGAATCTCTTGGAAGGATATGCCCCCCCCTCTCTCTCTCTCTCTATATATATATATATATATATATATATATATATATATATATATATATATATATATATATATAGTCTTATCATGAGGTTTGAAAACAGTTTAAAATTGAGTCTTCAAAATCGTTTGTAAATATTCTACTAATTATTATTTTTTAAAACTAACTAATTATTTAATATCTAATATTATTTATTTACAACTAAATAATTCTAACTCAAATGGTTAAGATGAGAGTTATTTTTCTTGGTTGCTTGAGTTCGATTCCTAAAAACGATAATATTTATAATAGTTTTATATTTAAAAAAATTTAAATTTTTTTTCTATCCAAGTGCAATATATGTACATGTTACTAGTATTTATAAGCCAATGAACCTTTAGCTTGGTGGTAGAGAGGAGACATGACGTTTTGGAAGATGGGGGGTTCGAGCCCCAATGAAAACAGATTATATTTACCATAGGACCAATGTCCTTAAAGAAACGGATTTTTTCGTTTTAAGTAATAATTTATTATATAATTATATAAAACGGGATAAGTTTCGGGGAATTGCGGGGGGGGGGGGGGGACCACTCGCCAACTCAGTTGGCGAGTTGCTGAGTTGGCGAGGGGCTCGCCAACTGAGTTGGCGGGGCTCACTCCTCGAGGGCCCGCTCGCCAACTGAGTTGGCGGGCCGCATGCTGAGTTGGCTTAGACCTGTTGCACAACGCTCGTTTGCTCGCCAACTGAGTTGGCGAGTAAGGATCCGTTTCACAACAGCTATTAACAACAACGGCTATTACAATCTCCCTCTATAAATTACCTATCTCAACCCATTCATCTCACACTCAATCTACTTCCTCTATTTTCTCTCTTCCCTCTAGCAAAGTCTCCAACACTCTCTCTGTCTCTCTGTCCGCAGCTAAAGTTCATTTGAGGTTTTTTATAGCCAAAGTTCTCAACCGTCATGGATCGTAGCGTAAGAATTGTATGCTCGCACGGCGGTACAGTAAATGGGTTAAATTACGAATGAGGAGAAAGTATAATTTTTTCAACTTATCCGAATATTAGTTTTGAAAATATACGTAATCATATTATTGAACGTTGTTCTATTCATTATGATTTTATTTTGAAGTCTATTTTTGGTTCTAATTGTTTTTTGATAGATAGTGAAGATACATGGAATTATATTCTTGAGATTAATTCACAATCACGGTATATAAAAATATATGTTATTAAAGTGGCAGCAACCTTAGATAGTAGAAATAATGAATATTTTTCTGAATATCAGCATGTTAGTTCAGGTGCTAGTTCTTCTCAACAAATAGTTTCATTTATCCAAGAAGGTCATTCATCAGATGAATCTAACCATGATGATGATAGTGACAACGACGAAGGAAATAGTGATGATTTAGTTAAAAATGTAGATTATAGGGTAGATGATGATGTTGTAAAAGCTATCACTGATGAATTATTTAAGGGACAATCATTTCCTAGTCGTTCTCACTTTAGAAGCTTTATCAGTAATTTAGCAATTAAATATAATTTTAGTTGTTCAGCTAGTGATATGAATAATGCTCGTGGAATTATATATAGTTGTGATCAACCGAATTGTAATTGGAGAGTATATGTAAAATTTATTGGAAATGGCGATATAGTTAAAGTTAGTACATTAGAAAATCGTCATTCTTGTTTAGAAAGACTTAGTACAGGACGTCATCGACTAGCTACCGCTTCATGGATTAAGACCATGATAATTGACATTATTAGAGATAACCAGTCATACAGTCCATCACAAATTGTTAAAGATATATATAGGGAGCACCGTATACAAGTTAGTTATTCCAAAGCATGGAGAGCCCGAGAGACAGCATTAGCTGAAATTAATGGTAGTTATGATGAGGCATACGCTAGTCTTGAGGAGTATTGTTATAGAATTATGGAGACAAATCCAGGTAGTACATGTTTTATTAAAACTACCGAAAACAATAGCTTCCAACGAATTTTTATTTGTTTTAAAGCATGTATTGATGGATTTTTAAGTGGATGTTTACCAATTATTAGTACTGATGCTACATTTCTTTCGTCAAAATATCAAGGTATCTTATTTATTGCTTGTGCTCACGATCCTAACTATCAATTATATCCTATAGCTTATGCTGTTGCTGAAGGTGAGAATAGTGATTCTTGGTCTTGGTTTTTAAATTCTCTTAAAATATCTTTTGAAAGTTGTTTTAATGATTGGAGTTCAATTTCATTTATATCTGACAAGCAAAAGGGTTTAATAAATGCTATTCGTGCTATTTTTCCTGCATCTTCTCATTTTTTTTGTATTCAACATTTTAAACAAAACATGAAAAAAGTTACAAAAGAACCAGTATTTCAACGCTTGTTAGACTCGCTTGCTAGATCATATAATAAAACGGATGCAGAGAGTGTGTTTGATATAATTAAAGCCGAGAACATAGTGTTGTACGATTGGCTTCTTGGTGTAAACGATGAAAGTCGTCGATTTGAACATTGGATGACAGTGTATGCTAGTTGTCCTAGATTAGATATTAACACTTCTAATCTTGCTGAATGTTTCAACAGCTGGATTAAGAAATTACGAGATAAGCCAATAACAACACTTCTCGATGGTATTATAGCCAAGATTATTACACTTCATGACAATCGTAGAAAGTTTGCTGAAAATGTTGACACAGATTATTGTCCGAAGATGTTAAAAAATATGGCTTCTATTATCAAAGAGAAGAACCACCTAGAAATATTAGCTATTGATAGTTATAGGTTTGAAATAATAGACCGGGCAACAAGTAGAACCTATATTGTTAATCTAACTGACAGATCTTGTACATGTTTAAGATGGTACCATACTTATATACCATGTATACATGCATGTTTTGTTTGTAGATATTGCAATATTAGTATTGATAGTTTTTATCCTGCAGTATTTTCGACGGCTACCTTGAGGAGTGTATACGCGCAAAATATGGAGCCAATTCCAGTTCCCTACGAGATCCAAGGTCCTTTGGTAAGAGGACAAATTGGGGTGCCAGATGTAAGACGCAAAGCCGGAAGACCAAAGAAGAACCGCATCAAACCCCGGGAATCATCGACAAGAGATCTACGATGCAGTAATTGTGGTGCTATGGGACACAACCGAAGAAGATGTACTAGTCAACCGAGAGAGTAAAATATAATTGTTCAATACCCAAATATTTATGTAAAAATCCATTACAAATCATACAAAAATTGCAATAATACAATGTTAAAAATTTTCTACTATTCTTCGTCCTGGTCTTGTTGAGTTTGGGTAGGCAGCGGTGCTGATGGAGTCGAAAAAAATTGTGTGAATATCTGGTAGCTTTCATCTCCAGCTGTCTCGTAACTCGGTCCGGCTCCAGGAGTCTCGTAACTCGGGCCCGCTCCAGGAGTCTCGTAAGTCGGGTAGGCTCCAGCATACTGGTAACTCGGGCCCGCTCCAGGATACTGGTAACTCGGGGTCGCTCCAGCATACTGGTAACTCGGGCCCGCTCCAGCAGTATCCCGTCGACGACGACGAGAGTGTCTCTGTCGTACTAAGCCGGTCGGATAGTCCGGTGGAAGACGGGATTGTACCGGAGGCATTTCCGGTTCCGGTCCAATACCCAGATGCCGAACACGAGTAACAAGCTCCCCCATAAGACGATGAGTCACATGTTCCTCCATATGAGGTTGTTGTAAATGTTGCTGGTATACCCCACTCTGAAATTTGAAACATGTAGATTAAAATATTTATCATATCTATGTATATGTATTTTTTAAAGTATAATGAAGTTAAAGTATAATGAAGTCATACCAAATCATTCATTCCATCAATAAAAGCACGCATAGTAGAATCGTCTAGGGATCTAGTCTTGAACCTGGGCTCCTCATAGTGGTATACTCGTTTGCTCATAAGAGGGCATCCCCACCATTGTCTGTAGTCCAGGCTACCTATGTCTGCAAAATATAAACAAAATTTTAGCAAACTATTTACACTAAATCAATACGAATAATGAGTAACTTATAACTTACATTCCTCAGCAGAATTTAGTCTAGGAGACATGTCCCTCACACTATAATTCTCGAACCGATTATTCCAGTCAGCAACGAGACTAATGATTCGTTGGAATGCATTTGATGTCTGATAACCGACTGTCGGTGGAGCATCGGGAATTATTGGGGCCATTCCGAATTGCCGAAGAACACGGTCTGCCGGATGGTACATGGTGACCCGATCATATATAATATGACATCTGTGTAAACTAAATGCACAGGATGTCATCTTGATTTCTGGAGCATCGGGTTCACATATGTACGGTAACCAGGTTACCTATTTCAAGATATTCTAAGAGATTAGATGTGATGTTTATCTACGATCAAAATTTAAATAATTTAAAGATATTTATTGCATATTTAAAAATTACCTCATTAGACCGCAGTGTATCAAATTGACTTCGATATAGTGATACAGTCCTGTATTGGTAGTGTTGATAATCCACTACATCTGTAGGCCAGCGCATAGCAACTGAAAATACTCCAACATCACTGAGAACGCTGGTAACAGGCCTACCAATATAGAAGTGCTCGTAGGACCAGAACTATAAAACAAAAATATGACATTAGTACAAACAAAATTTGCGTATAAAATTACTCTAACTTTTTAAGGTCTTTCATTCATACCTGTATCAGTGAAATACATCCACAAATACTCTTGCGATTGCATCTCACAAATTCTGTCAGCTGGGCGTACAAAAATGCAAGAGTAGCAGCTCCCCACGCATGCTCGGTAGGTTTGGTCAGATCATCCAAGAATGGTAAAAGCTGCACATTTACCATATTTTTCGATGCATCGGAAAATAGAATTGCACCACATAAACAGAGCAGATACGCTCTAGTGCAACGAATGACCTGGATTTATTAAGTGTTAAACAAATTTATTAAATTACACCACTAAATTAAGTAATAAACAAATTTACTAATTAAAATACATACCCGATTTTCATCTACATCAACCACCCCATCAATAGTTTGATGTAGGTCTATAAAGTTGCCACGGAGCCATAAAAATTTCACATAATTGCCATCTTTTAGACCAGGAGGAGGGCTAACACCGAGATAACTCCGGATCAGATCAGATCCCTTTAAGTGCGGATCAAAATATATAGCGTTACCTTTAATAGGTAACCCTAGTATATTCGCCACATCAAAAATGGTGATCGTCATCTCGCCGAATGGGAGTTGAAAAGTGTTGCGTTCTGGCCACCAACGCTCCGCAAGGCTTACAACTAAATGAAGATCGTGAATTAAATATCTAACACGATCTATATAGTGGAATCCAAAGGATTCCACCAAAGCCTTTTGAGCTGGATTAAGCTCCCACGTACGATAATTCCTTTCAGACCGCCAATGTACGTGGATCCGGGTTCGTAAAGCATTATCATGGTCGTATAACTATAAAAATTATATGCATTAATAAAGTAAACATAGGCATTCTAAAAAAATATATACATTAATAAAGTTAGCAACTTGTAATTTCAAAAAATACCTCGCCAGTAAAAATCTGAGTAGAAATGTGCTCTTCACGTTGCTTAAGAATAAGCTCGGTAGTCGGTCCGCCAGGAATACGACCGTCATTGCAGGTAGCCATCGCCAGTAAATATCAAGAGGAGGAGAATTTGATGTAAGGAGTGTTTGGGGTAGGAGGAGAATGTGAATGTTGTGAGAGGAGTGTTGGGTGGGGAGGGGAGGGGGGGTGTTTATAGGAATGTGGGAATTATAGCCGTTGGCCAACGGCTGAAAATGCAACGTTGCATTGCTCGCCAACTCAGTTGGCGAGCGGCCCCTCGAGGAGGGTGCCCCGCCAACTCAGTTGGCGAGTCCCTCGCCAACTCAGCAACTCGCCAACTGAGTTGGCGAGTGGTCCCCCTGCAATTACCCAAAACTTATTCCGTTTTATATAATTATATAATAAATTATTACTTAAAACGAAAAAATCCGTTAAAGAAAATACCAATATGCGACTATTTTCTCTTGATTTTTTGTACGCCTGGCATTCTAACTTTCTTAACACTATTGAAAAGTTTATTTTATTTTATACATACCATAAACAAATTTTTTTTATTAAATAAAAATATATAAAAAGATTCAGAAAAGTTCGTTTGGCCCTTTGTTTTTTACTTAAAGTCGGTTGGAGCTTCTCTACTCTTACACTACTCGGTATGGTTTGGTTCGCCAAAAAAAAAATAAAAAAAATTCTAAATTATAATTTTTGTGATTTTTTTCCATGATTTGAAATGTTAAGAAAATTAGAAAAAAAAGTGAACATTAAGATGTAAAGTAATTATTGGATTGGTAGAGAAAATTATTTTTTCTTTATTTTTTTTTCATTGAAAATATTTTTTATTTCTTATCCGTTCCTTTGATATCTAAACATAAAAAATGAATGACTTTTTTTTTTCTTTTCTAACGTCATGATTTTGCGAACCAAACGAGGCCTAAAAGACTGTGTTGTTGCATGTTTAGAGGTTGTTGTGTTGCACGAAAGTGTAGAAAAATGAAAAAAAAATTGTGTACGGGATACGTATACGCAAGTATTGACTTTCAAAATATTATTTCGATGGTCGAATTGGAAGTGGAGAAAAAAAGATGTTTAGTTGTTTGAATAGTTGTTGGAAGTGTAAAAAAAAATTAGTTGTTTAGATGGTTGTTGGAAGTTGATGTTGCTTATCCCTAATTTTTTTTCACACAAATAATTATAATTTAAACCTAATATTGCAATATAAAATTTATCAAATAATTATTGTTTATTTTTAATTGGCATATAATTACTTAATGTAAATTTTCTAAAATAAAAATAAAAAAATTCTAGAACAAACATTGTATTGAAGACAAATTTCATTAAAATATATTGTAATAGTTTTTTAAATTTTAATTTAATCTAATATTTTTTTACATATTTTTTAGTTTACTCCAAAATTTAATTTATTAAAAAAAAGAAATTATATTTTCATTTTCGTTCAACCAAACTACTGGACTTCCCTTCTTCCTCTTCCATTTCTTTCAATTTCTCCCAGATGAAAAATAATATTTTTTGAAAAAGATATTTTTTTTACTTTTGCAACTAAACGTTCAGACGAGTTAACCGATATAAAATTTCCCAAGGACCAACATTAAACTCCGATCGAATTCTAAACACTTCAACTCATCTTTATGAGAGCTCGAATGAGTTATAAATAAATCCCAAGATCCGACCCATTTTGATGTGAATCCAAACATCCCCGTTGGCTTCCATGCCGTTCATAACGGAGACAGGCTAGTGGTTAGCTCTATTATAGATGGATTATGCAAATAGTAGGAAATGAGAAATAGGCAATATGGGAAAATCTCCAAAATATAATAATAATACTAATAATAATTAACGGTAATAATGGCAACAACATTACATACCACCGTCCACATCCAGAGAATTTAATTACCAAAAGCAGAACCTTTTTCCCAACTCAAAAAAAAACGGCTTCTTCCTCCTCCTCGCTTCTACTCCACCGCTCTCTCTCTCTCTCTCTCTTCACTTCCTCAATAAATCTAGGGTTAGGTTAGGGTTTGGTTTTCCTCCACCGGTTTTCCACCTTCAAAATTAGGGTTAGGGTTTCCTCCGACCGCAGTCGCCGGCGATGAGGAAGTCCAACCTCCGATCCCTCCAGATCTTCTGCTCTCTAGCCTTCCTCTACCTCCTCTTCATACTCCTCTTCGAGTTCCCCTCTCTCTCCCCGCTAACTCCACCATCCACCGCCACCACCGGCGGCGGCGGCACCATGTCCGTGGAGGAATCCCTCGACGAGAAGTTCTCCCCCTCCCGACCGAACCTTTTCCTCAAGTCCTCCTCCTCCGCCCCCTCCAACCGCCGCCACTTCCGCCGCAGCCGCCGCTCCCCGTCCCTCTCCGGACTCCGCTTCGCCGAATTCGAGTCCAACAACTCGAACTTCTCCGAGCTCCACAAGGCCGCCAAGGAGGCCTGGGTCGCCGGCACCAAGCTCTTCTCCGAGCTCCGAAACCCTCCACCGACCCCTCCGTCGGCGGGAACCAACAAAACCGGCACGGAAACCTGCCCCCACTCGATCACGCTCTCCGGCAGCGACCTCGGCGAGAAGCTCGTGATGGTGATCCCCTGCGGGCTGACGCTGGGGTCCCACCTGACGCTCGTGGGAAAACCGCGGCCGGCCCACGCGGAGTACGACCCGAAGATAACGATCGGCGGGGAGGAGCCGGTCATGGTGTCGCAGTTCATGATGGAGCTGCAGGGCTTGAGGACCGTAGACGGCGAGGACCCGCCGAGGATCCTGCACTTCAATCCCAGGCTCAAGGGGGACTGGAGCGGCCGGCCGGTCATCGAGCAGAACACGTGCTACCGGATGCAGTGGGGATCGGCGCAGCGATGCGAAGGGTGGCAGTCCAGAGCTGACGAGGAAACTGGTATGCCAAAGTTGCGATCTTTCTTTGTTCTAGACGTCGTTTTCATTTTCAAGTATGATATACTAATGTTTTGATAAACTTACCTCATTTCTTTGTTCTTGACTTGTTTAAGGGGGTGCTGAACTTTGATTTACTTTGTAAAGACTAAATTTTGATGCAAATTAGAGCTTTTAACGTCATTTTCAGCTCTAATTATCTGATATGTTCGATGAAATCCTCATCACAAGTGGTGGGTCATAGTATATAGTACCATTTCCCTCGTTAATTTTTTTAATGACATATATATTTATTTTTTGTCTTTTAACTTCCACCAATAATCCACTTTTCCGTGGGATCGAACATACCCAACCACCATAATTGGAAGGAATAATCCGCTTTTTCGTGGGATCCAATCCACCCAATAAGGATGCTCTATATCTCCACATGCTGACCAGACCTCTAGCAAGTGGTTGGTGTGGAGGCTTAAGACCCGAGTGGACGATGTTCGAATTCCAGTGGGAGTATATATATATATATATATAATTTTGGAGAATTCGATCTGGATTTGCCTTTTCTTCTTAAGAGCAATTTGGGTGTAAGGACTGCCAATTTCTGATGGGAATTGGAGATTTCTCAACCTAGTTTTGAAAAGTAGTTGAAGTTCTTCTGGGATCTAAATCTATAGTGGATGGCACAAATATATAATACCAGTTTGATGAAATTGGTTCCCCAGGGATAAAAATTATTCTTTCAAATGGAAATTTTCTTTTCTTTCAGATGGTTAATTTGTGTAGAAAATTTCTAGTTGTAAGGAGAATCAGTACTTATCCCAAGGAGGGAAGAAGTCATTTACTGAATGGAGATAATAACTCTGAATATACTGCATGATTCTTCAGTAGATAGAACCATTAAGTTGGAATCTCCATTTTCCATCAATGCAAAAGCCCGATTTTTGTTTCAGAAAATATTAACATTTACAAGTACCATTGTTGCTCTAGAGCAGTCTTGGTTTTTGACAATTTTGTTAATTTGCTTTCTTTAACTTACATTTGGAGAGAGGTCATTTTCATATGGTGTGCTAATTTAAGATTCTAAATTTGCGTAATTGGTGGCTCTATGTATATAGTATTGATAAATTACCCATTTTACAAAAAATGAATTTCCTACAAAAGCTTGAATTTTGGGAGAAGGGTAGGAATTTGATAAAATCCATTTTGTTACATAGTACACTGGGGCTTAGGATTTTTTTCTCTCTCTCTCCTGCTTATAGGAAAAGAAAAAAAAAGTCATTTTTCACATGGTATAATGATTTACCACTCTAAATCTGCCGTACAATTTTGATGATATTCTTTTGAAAACACTGATTTTCTTTAACAAAAAGTGAAATTTGCATCTAATTATTTCATTCACTAGTGGTTTCTGTTTCCGAATGGGACTGGACTTATCACACTCTTTGAGTGAGATTGAAGTAGACTATTTCTTTCAGACGGGGTTTGCACTTTCCATATGGGGTACTGGCCATTTTATAAATAAAAGCAATGTGGGATTCAATGTGTAATTGGTAGCTTATGAACAACTTGATAAAGTAACCGTTTTCTCTTTAATGAAATATCTTTTAAAATATGTTTATGCTTGAACTTTCTGATTGTTCTGCTAGAGCTGATATTAACAAATTGCACGAGAAAGAGTGCTATCCGATAGGAGACTGCTGATCTCCCTACGATGAAATACATCATTTCTTTAATAGAATAGTGATATTGTACTGGGTCTGTAGTGGACTCAAAAGTATTGTCTATGAAAATTGTTTGGTCCAGTTTTGTTCTGTAGTAGCTTTATTCAAGATATTTTGGTTTAATATTGATGGCTGTCTCAAGTGTTGCTAGGCTAGCGAATTTTTTTTACTCGTCATCAAAATTCTCAGAAGTTACCAAATTTAGAGTAAAATATATATATTTTGGCAAATGAAGCCTTCATCTTTTCTTATGCTTCTCAACATTTCCCAAACATAACAAAAATTGGAGATACACGTTGTGACTTAAAGAGTTTTTAGCTTATGTTTTATTCCTAGCAGTGCTAAACCTTTTTACTTCAACAATTGTCTTTGAAGTTGATGGACTGGTGAAGTGTGAAAAGTGGATTCGTGATGATGATGGTCGGTCAGAAGAGTCCAAGACAACATGGTGGTTGAACCGTTTGATTGGTCGGACAAAGAAGGTTTCCTTCGACTGGCCATATCCCTTTGTAGAAGACAAACTCTTTGTTCTCACTCTAAGTGCTGGTTTGGAAGGCTATCATCTCAATGTTGATGGGAGGCATGTGACATCTTTCCCTTATCGCACTGTGAGTTTCTTAGTAATTATAAATGCCTTTTTGTTTGATACTTTGGTTTCAAATTGTACACTCACCAATCATTGTTCTTGTGGCTTATTGCTTCTTAACCATAGGGATTTGTTCTTGAGGATGCTACTGGGTTGTCACTGAATGGGGATTTAGAAGTCGTATCCATATTTGCAGCTTCATTACCCACATCACATCCTAGCTATGCCCCGCAAAGGAGTCTAGAGATGTCGGCTCAATGGCAGACCCCACCACTTCCAGATGAACCTGTTGAGCTTTTTATAGGCATCCTTTCGGCTGGCAACCATTTTGCTGAACGGATGGCTGTGAGGAAGTCTTGGATGTCCACAGTAAGAAAGTCATCAAATTTGGTGGCTCGGTTTTTTGTTGCTCTGGTAACTATG
Organism: Iris macrosiphon; assembly: GCA_036927795.1. Lineage (NCBI taxonomy): Eukaryota > Viridiplantae > Streptophyta > Magnoliopsida > Asparagales > Iridaceae > Iris > Iris macrosiphon. The sequence goes on from JAYESA010000011.1 coordinate 113,713,517, forward strand.
CAAATTTTAATTTTGTTGTAAATTGTATATTTCTTCAACACAAATATTTTATATAATGGTAACTCTCTTGCAGCATGGAAGAAAGGAAGTGAACCTGGAATTGAAGAAAGAAGCAGAGTTCTTTGGTGACATTGTTATAGTACCCTATATGGATAGCTATGATCTGGTTGTCTTGAAGACTGTTGCCATATGTGAATATGGGGTAAGTGAAATAAACTGTTGAAATTTTGCAGTATTATTTTGAGATTAAGCTTCTAAGCAGCTTGCTTCTGTTGTCCTAATGTTTTGTTTTTCTTCTTATGCTAATACAGCTTCGTACGGTTTCTGCCAAGTATATAATGAAATGTGATGACGACACGTTTGTTCGGATCGATTCAGTGATGAAAGAAGTAAATAAAGTCCCAAGTGATAGAAGCCTCTATGTGGGAAACATGAATTACTACCACAAACCTTTACGTTACGGGAAATGGGCAATGACTTACGAGGTATATATTTGGTTTTACTAATCATTTAAGCTTTTTTTAATGTAGTTGGTTATGATTTCAAGACTATACTTGAACTTTACTATCTCTTTACATTAAGGCATGGTAATATACTCTTGACATGGACATGTATCTCAGTTTAGGCACTATACTTGTAGAATCTCACGGCTTCTAAATTCTTTTTTTTTTCGGCATAGAGACAGAGACTTGGGAAGTGATGGTAAAATAGAATAATGAGCTGAAAGAGATGGTGAAATTGACTTCTAAGTATTTTCTTTCACTCTTTCGCTTTCACTCTCTTTCAAGTGGTTTTAGTGTTTCAATTCCTTCCTTCCTCAACACACAAACACATGCACCCCTACTCAGAAGCCAAAACAGGGTACAAATGCCACCCACCAACAAACAAACTTGAGGACTGAATTTAATTGACCAAAAGGGTGACAAGAAAATTCTTGATTCTTGTCCAGCTTTAAAGATCAAGATGCGTGTTTGGAGAAACATACTGTTTACAAGAACAATCAATTATCTGTTATATTACTTCTTGATAGAAATCTTCCTTCCATTATCTTTGCTGATATAGTACTTCAGTTCCTCGTAACACCCTACAGTGACTTGGGAAGTGATGGTAAAATAGAATAATGAGCTGAAAGAGATGGTGAAATTGACTTCTAAGTATTTTCTTTCGCTCTTTCGCTTTCACTCTCTTTCAAGTGGTTTTAGTGTTTCAATTCCTTCCTTCCTCAACACACAAACACATGCACCCCTACTCAGAAGCCAAAACAGGGTACAAATGCCACCCACCAACAAACAAACTTGAGGACTGAATTTAATTGACCAAAAGGGTGACAAGAAAATTCTTGATTCTTGTCCATCTTTAAAGATCAAGATGCGTGTTTGGAGAAACATACTGTTTACAAGAACAATCAATTATCTGTTATATTACTTCTTGATAGAAATCTTCCTTCCATTATCTTTGCTGATATAGTACTTCAGTTCCTCGTAACACCCTACAGTGTATTGGAAAAACTGATCAGAGACTACATGATTGGTATTGGGGCAGCCTGCTGGAACAATAACACAATTGGATTCTAATTATTACAAGCTGAGATGTAAAAATGACATCAATGGATGTCTTGTAGGATGGAAAAGAGAAGGAAAATTGTATGAATTTGAGCTAATTACTGCTCTGTAATAAGAGCCATTCTCCTTTTGTTGGATGAACTATAATGGCCCTAGATAAAGGTCTGTTACTAACTATAACATGGACCATACATTTAACTTGCAGAACTTCATTTTCAGGAATGGCCCGAGGAAGATTATCCACCATATGCAAATGGACCTGGATATGTTGTGTCATCTGACATTGCACACTTTATTGTATCAGAATTTGAGAAGCGTACTCTAAGGGTAAGTTATTTCACCATACTGTTCACACTATTGTGTTGTCCTTGATAGTTAGTTGCCTGAGGCTAACTGGATATTATGACCCTTCTCACATCCCTGGGTCTGACATCCAAAGTATACCATAAAGCTTGCCTTATGGTTTTAGTGATACTATTTAGCACTCAGCCTACATGTTCTTTGCTTTACTGGAGCAGGCTTTTCATTTGATTTAAGATTTTAGTTTGCCAACTTGGCTTTGCTATCTGACAAGTCCATGACAAAAGTAAAGAAAAAGTAGATGTAGTGGTTATTATATGGATGCAAGAAAAGACTTGTATTTTATATTATACAAACCCATTCCTATTAGGGTGAGCTTCCTAACAACTGAAAGTGGTAAACATGATGCAGCTATTCAAAATGGAAGATGTGAGCATGGGCATGTGGGTTGAGCAGTTCAACAGCACGAAACCTGTTGAGTATGTCCATAGTGTTAGGTTTTGCCAGTTTGGGTGCATAGATGACTACTTGACTGCTCACTACCAGTCCCCCAGGCAAATGATATGCATGTGGAATAAATTGCAAGAGGGAAGGCCTCAGTGCTGCAACATGAGATGATAAGCCAGTGACATCAATGGAGGTGAATTTTGTAGTCATATAAGAAGAGTATACCCAATGATATGATAGAGCGAATCTGCTGGCTCAAAAGGTGCCTATCAAGATTCCATGTCAAAAGTTCTTTCTTCTTGAGCTTTTGGTTGGAGCGAGGGAAGAGCTGTTCAGATACTTCTTTGTACATGTTAAAAGAGACGAGGATACTTAGTTCTTGTTGTTTCTTATGTATCAAGGCAGAGTTCTAGGGTTCTGAATGAACCGTCAGTTTATTACTGATGGTATAGTTTTTCTTGCTCTTTTCTCTCTGGCGGAGATTTCTTCATCTTCACCTTTTCTGTGTAAATTCTGTGACATGATGTTATACATGAATTTGAAAATAGCTTCTTTGGTACTTGTTTTTGGTTTATGAATAGGAACTTAAATTCTATGTATGGTGACTAATCTTCCAAGTGCTCTCTAAACTTGGGGTGAAGGCATGACTAATGAATGTCTTGATGAAGTGTTGGCTGTTAGTGGCCAACTTTTCTGGATATCATTGGATTTTCTTCCCTGCTGACCTGGACTTTTCAAAAAAAAGGTAAAAAAAAAAAACGACTTTCCTCTTTTCCATCCCTTTTTTGTAGGGTGGTGAATTCCAAAGCAGAGTTCCCTTTCCTTTTTTATTTATTTATATGAAGAGGAATCCGTTGGATTAATTTTTTGACCATTAAATTTATATTAAAATCTCGCGATAAATTGATAGTTTAAGGATCTAATCTGAGTCGTCAAAAAAGATAATCCAATGGATGCTATTGTGAAAAATGTGGGGATGTTTAAGTGCGAGATCTAGATATATATAATAGTTTCTTATTTTATATAAATCTGAACTATTATTTTCTATTGACGTGCGATTGAGATTGCATATTGTGCGCGCGCACACACACACACACACAAATATATATATATATATATATATATATATATATATATATACACTATAACACTATAATACATATATATATACATATAGCTATATTAGAGAAGCACATGAACTTCCTACTCTCCAATGACCACCAACACATCACAAAGAAATATAGAACATACACATAATTATATATATACATATATCTCACATAATAATTATATTTATAATATTATAATAGATATAACCAAGGTAAATTAAATTAGAATGCAAAGAACAAACACGTGGAGTGCATCGCACCCGTATCACACTAGATCTATGATACGCTTGCGATACGAGTTCACCACACAACCAAACGTACCCCGAAGGACACGTGCAAGTATAAAATAATATTTATGAATAATACTAAGAGTTAAATATACATTTACGTGTCCGTGTCAAAATATGACATGCACAAACCTCCGTGTTGGAGAAAAATTTCCAAATCAACACGTATCACCAAATTGTTGGGATACGGCATACACGTATCCAATTGTGGACACGACACTAGCCACAAATACACAAACACATGTCAAGTTGATCTATAGGACAAATTGACAAACACAACAAGTGTCAATCTCGGAATTCTCTCAAAATTGACACAAAAGTACCATAACTTTCTCAATAGGTCTCCTATGAACTCAATTCCAATTCCTATGGGTAGCCTATGCATATGTGTTCGTTTCTCATAGTTAAATCTCAGATTTAAAGTATAATTAAAGAGGAAAAACTGAATTATACCTATTGGAAGATGGATTCTCAATGCAACCTCCAAATTGGGTAAAAATAGCCTCCAACTTGTAGATCATTGCTCCTCCTTGTAGATCCTTGCTTCCTTCTTGTAGATCCTTACTCTAATAACCTCCAATGATGATTTGGAAAGGAATTGGGAAGAAATTTGGTAGGAATTTGATGTAGGAATGAAGGAATTTGATTGAGAAAAATTCTAGATCTAGATTTGGAATAAAAAATGAAGAGAAAGTTTTTATCCCCTTTATATAGGCCTCTCTTGCCCCCTCTCTCAAGCTACCATGTAAAGTCTAAAATATCCCTTGGGGCCTCTCATGAAGAAATTAATTAAGGAGGGAAGGTTCTAGTCTAATTGGTTTAACTTAATTAATCATCCTCCTAATAATTGGGCTTCTAATTGGGCTTAATTCTAACTAATTGTAAGTATTGGTCTATGGATCTAATCTAAACTAGTTAGGTCCACTAACACAAGTCCAAAATAAAATCTAATATGCTAATAATAAATAAATAATATAATAAATAAATGTTTAACATACATAATATTTAATTAATTACCAAATGACTAAAATATCCTTTCCTAGAAAATATGGTAGTGACAAGTCTACCACCCTTAGCAAAATTTCATCATCGAAATTAAAACTCTCACCCCTCTCTTAGGCAAGTCATAACCTATTCATACAAATTTTACTATGGTCAAACCCACATCAATCACAGTCTAAAATAGTCCTATCATATAACATACAATCCTACCATTCTACTGAAAGAGGAACCATACTTGGATATAATCTCTAACTATCATGAATTTTAGTTTCTGTCCTGCTGGGGTGTCTCCCTCTACTGGTGCGGGATAATCTACTATGCCACCTGTGGCCTATTCTATCTCACACTAAGCATTCACTAATCATTAACCAAGTTAAAATATTCTTAATACTGAGAGTTACTAAATACTAGTGATATACTATAGTTCTAGGTCATGCTTCACTCACTGGCACTTGCTAGCTAGGATGCTATATAAAACACCGCTAAGATGCTACCTCCTTTATCTGTTTCAGTTCTTGTAATCACCAAATTTTCTCAACCATTTTCTTGCAAGGAATACTTCTATACTTTTTTAATCATGTATTTTATTAGCACATCCTTGTCCAACTTGAATGCTCCCAATATGATGTCTACTCAAATCTTGTTACTGTCTACACAAGGCACTAGTTCTCATATGCATTTTATATGACATCCTCATACCGAGTTACTCATGTCTCTCCTCTACTACTTGGATTACTTGCACTATTACTTCTAAATGATTTTTTATCCATATTAACTGATACACCAATCCAATATTATCACACAAGGTACTTACTGTTGCTAGCACATTACTCAACTAATCATTGATATAGAAACACTAGCACTCTTGATATAGTAACACTAGCTTCCTAACTACTCAACATATGCCCTTAATGTTCTAGGATACTAGCTTATCATTAGATCACCTCATCACACATCACACTCACTAGAACTTATGATCACTTGCATCCAATGTACTAGTTATTAACTTCTATAATACGCATATTTTACTTCACTCTCAAAGGCAGACACATGGTTCTATATCTCTATTGATGTATATGTATCTCCCCTCAAACCTTTCACAGACTGATACACTAATTAGTGATACACTACATATCTTCCATGACCAATCTTGATATTTCTCAACTCATGACACACTATTAAAATTTTCTAATACTCAGGCTTTCACTTTCTGATACTCATGAAATTTCACACTGACACTCATCACCCACTGTGTATTCTATACACAATTTCTAGATACTTCTTACACCTATTGCTTCCAATATTTCACTGGCCTCAATATCAGGTGATATACCCATCACTAGTCATATACTGGTACACTCCTATCTACTCACATCAATGCTCTACTTCTAAGCTAAAGAATGATAGAATAAATCCTACAATAACAGTAGTGAATAAGTATTAAGATGATACTTTAAGAACCAATTTAAGATAAAATCTGATAATCATACACGTCTGTCCGAAATTATGACACTCAGAATCATCGCCACGCCAGTAATCATAGTTGTGATAAATGATAGATTCCATAACTTAGGTATGCACCTTTATAATCATGTCGTCTAGAATCCTCGCTATGCCAACTAGTATAGCTGCTAGAAATTCTAAATTTTATAACTAAGATATGTACATCCGAAGTCAGGTTCCTACATTTCCGCCACGCCAGCTAATATGGCTGTGATAAACTCTAAGCTCCATAACCAAAGCAGACGTTCCATCTTTCTCACTATTCTCATCAACATATGTCATCAGATAATACCATAATTTAGTCCGTAAAATTTATCTCGATATGAATCAAACTCAACAATGAACACCAAGAATTAAATTCAACAACCGATCACCAAAAATCAAATTCAATAACAACAAGTGAGAATGGACGAAAACAAGAAAAACATTTAAATTAGAATTTATAATAAGATTCTCAAGGGTCGTTCCAGGAATCTCTCAAGAAATTGTGATTGAATATCCTCTCATCCTAGTATCTTATATCCTATCGCAGGCTCGCAGTAGTGCAACTAAGCTGTTGCACTACCACGACTTTGCACAAATTGTAAAGCTGGACCTACATGGGCCTCCACTAAAAACATGTCACGACCCGCACCCGGTGTAGGGATACAAGTAGTAAACAACGCCCAGCTTACGCCGCAACATTGACGGTAGAACGCTGTCTAGGTCGACTATACTATCTAAATATCTCACAATAATGCATAATCCTCAAATAATATCTCAACTCCAAGAAGAGAGTAATAAACTTAATTCAACACAATACTCAATCACAATTCTATAGTACGATAAGATATCAAAGAAGTCTAACATAACTATGCAATCTAAACAAATATAACAATAACAATAGAAACAATAATCAAATCTCAAAATATAAGCCGAAAATAAATTCGGTACCAAAATGCTAAAGAGAACTAACTATGCTAACAAGTGATTCCGGCTAGATCTTCCGGCAGTCATTCCAGAACTAGTGGGTCCAAGTCTGCGCCATCTATAGGTTGAGGTCTGTAGTATATCGGACACCAATCTCCCAGATCCTCTGAAAAATATTTTCCAGTCAAAAATAGAGCGAAGTACAACCCAATAGCAGATTCAATTAATTGACAAAAACTATAAAACAGTAATATAGAGGACGCTATCTACGATGAGAATATAACTGATAATCAAGCACAATGAAAGAATAGGCAATACTAGCAACATAATATAATCAATGCGTACAAGAATGAAGGAGATGAACTATAATGTCAGAATAAAATAAGGTAATCAATGAGCTGAATAATGGAATCTACAATAACTATGTGTTTTGAGATACTAACTAAATATGTGATCAGCCTGGAAAATTCAATGATTACACTAAGGAGCTAACTCAACCATACATGAATTGCATGGTTAATTAGTAGCCAATGATTACACTACTAGCCGATAGTTCTTGATTATATATTTAATTGGTATTTTCTCCGCCCCAACTGATATGATGGATCGAATCATGACACGTTACTAGCCAATTTATCTAATGTTTAATCTACAATATTCAATGTTATCCAATACCAATAAGGACAGTATCCGATACCATCTCAATAATCAAGCTAATATCCCATGACTGACGACCCAATAACAATACCAATCCGTGTACCATCGTGTCAAGAATCATAAGTAATATTTCTAAATACTTGAATTATAGTGGTAATCAAATAATAAAAACTATCAGAGAATATACTCGCATGTGATCCAGAGCAAATGATGAGAAACAATATCCGAACTGGTGTCACACAGATCTATATATAGAATATTGCATTAATACAAGGCTTGGAATGAAAATAAGTTAAACTAGTCAACGTCTAGGTCATAAAGCCATTTCTAGGTCAAAATAGTCAAACTAGGTCAACTCTAGATAAAACTGGTCAAACTAGTTATTTCTAGGTTGTATGAGTCTATCTTTAGGATATTAGGTCCATACATTATGCAACTAGGCCATACTAGCTATACTAGGATACTAGAAAACCAACAAGATACCGTATCATAAGATACGTAATTTATTAGATATAAAAATATTATAATATATATATACAAACAACAATATATAATACTCCTAACTAAACTAATGCTAAGTGGATACCTTGGCTTTGAACCAAAAGTGGTATCACACCACCTACATACTCATCTTGATATACAAACTCAATACCTTGAGTATAAACCAATACCTTGACATTACCTTGGTATCACAAGGTAATTCAATATCTAACATATAACTAACTACCTATACACCTCACTATACACTAATATGTATTTAAACTTATAACAATACTATACTAACATACTAATATACCTCATGATATTTAATACCCGTACCCAAGATACCTCACTCTCATTACCTTGGTGTAATCTTCAAGGTAATCTAGAAATAACACTAACCAATGCTAACTAGTGCTTAATATATATATATATATATATATATATATATATATATATATATATATATATATATATATATATATATATATATACACTAACTTACTAATATATACATAACTTATCAATATATATAACATTAAGCGCAGCTTACTGCAGCTTACTGCAGCTTACTGTAGCTCACTGCAGCTTACTGCAGCTTATCGCTGCTTACTGCTGCTTTCTGCTTCTGCTGCAGCTGCTTATTGCTGCTTCTGCAGCTTCTTCTTCTTCTTCTTCTTCTTCTTCTTCTTCTTCTTCTTCTGCTTTTGCTTTCTGCTGCTTCTCGGTTTACTGCTTCCTGCTGCTTTTCAGCTGCTTCTCTCAGCTTTACTTCCACTGCTTATCATTATTTTTCTTCACTGTTTTTATTGTTTTTTCACTGTTTTTCTATTGTTTCTTGTCCCCTCAAGCTCACACACATAAATACATACCTCATATACACACACACACACACACACACACACACACACACACACACACACACACACACACACACATAGCTATATTAGAGAAGCACATGAACTTCCTAATCTCCAATGACCACCAACACATCACAAAGAAATATAGAACATACACATAATTATATATATATACATATATCTCAAATAATAGTTATATTTATAATATTATAATAGATATAACCAAGGTAAATTAAATTAGAATGTAAAGAACAAACACATGGAGTGCATCGCACTCGTATCACACTAGATCTATGACACACTTGCGATACGAGTCCACCACACAACCAAACGTACCCCGAAGGACACGAGCAAGTCTAAAATAGTATTTATGAATAATACTAAGAGTTAAATATATATCTACGTGTCCGTGTCAAAATATAACATGCGCAAACCCCCGTGTCGGAGAAGAACCCCCAAATCAACACGTATCACCAAATTGTTGGGATACGGCCTACACGTATCCAATTGTGGATACGACACTAGACACAAATACAAAAACACATGCCAAGTTGATCTATAGGACCAATTGACAAACACAACAAGTGTCAATCTCGGAATTTCTCCAAAATTGACATAAAAAGTACCATAACTTTCTCAATAGGCCTCCTATGAACTCAATTCCAATTCCTATAGGTAGACTATGCATATGGGTTAGTTTCTCATGGTTAAATCTCAGATTTAAAGTCTAATTAAAGAGAAAAACTAAATTGTACTTATTGGGATATTGATTCCCAATGCAACCTCCAAATTGGGTAAAAAGAGCCTCTAACTTGTTGATCCTTGCTCCTCCTTGTAGATCCTTACTTCCTTCTTATAGATCCTTGCTCAAATAACCTCCAACGATGATTTGGAAAGGAATTGGAAAGAAATTTGGTAGAAATTTGATGTAGGAATGAAGGAATTTGGTTGAGAAAAATTCTAGATCTAGATTTGGAATAAAAAAATGAAGAGAGAGAAAGTTTTCATCCCTTTTATATAAGCCTCTCTTGCTACCTCCCTTAAGTTACCATGTAAAGTCTAAAATATCTCTTGGGATCTCTCATGAAGAAATTAATTAAGGAGGGAAGGTTCTAGTCTAATGAGTTTAACTTAATTAATCCTCCTCCTAATGATTGGACTTCTAATTAGGCTTAATTCTAACTAATTATAAATGTTGGTCCATGGATCTAATCTAAACTCGTTAGGTACACTAACACAAGTCCAAAATAAAATTTAACATACTAAGAATAAATAAATAATACAATAAATAAATATTTAATATGCACAATATTATTTAATTATCATATGACTAAAATATCCTTTCCTAGAAAATATGGTAGTGACATTAGCCGAGCCATAAATCGCCGCATAGCACATAGTATGCACCGGTCCCTCATAAGGCCACCTTGCTAAGATCGCATAGAACACCTAGTATGGATATTTTTATCCACTAATGAGGATTTAAATAATATCCATGGGGTCTAGCCTACACACCCCAATTCAGATGACTGGAGGTGGCTAGTTAGGCACGATCTCGAGATTACATTCCCTTCCAATGCTCTACAAGTTTAGTTGTCTAGTTAACCCTAATGTTAACTGGAATCTCATGGCGTGGTCATATGGTATTCCCCTTATATGACGTACCATAGTACGACCACACTAGATACAAATCCACTTTGTCACTTGATAGATTAATTTGGATTCACCCAGCGTGATGCAACAATCAATAGATCCTAGCCACGCTTGGTCATTGACTAACCCTTATGTCCATGCTGGAGATTTAGTCAAATCACATGTCACATAGCGCATAGGTACACCACAGTGTAAACATGTAATATAATCGCGTAGGAACACTTAGCACGTAGGAACATATATCACATAGTAAGTGTATTAGCACGGATACAAGTTGCCGGGTCATGACGTATATATGGGTCTAATACTTTTGTGGTCATCAAAGTCACACATACAACTCATAAATTTCAAAGGAACATTCAGCCAAAACTAGTCCAATAGAACGTGTGCAAGGGGTCGCATGCGCGCAGAAGGATCAAGACTGCATGAGAAGTCAGGCCGCATGATAATCCTGGCCGCATGGAGTCATGCCGCATAGAGCCAGGGCTAGGTCTACTTCCTCGGGATAAGTGGTATAGTGACAGAAAATAAATAAAGTGTCAGTGATGTGACATAAAGTGTGATAAGACATAAAGTATGATGTGACATAAAGTGTGTCAGAAAGAAAAGACAAAACCATAAAAAGATGTGCCACGATTTTAGAGTCATGCATCCAAGGATGGTGGCCGTATACTCTGCTTGCCGCATAAGTGTCGTATCGCATGGGGTTCGATACCGCATGGAGTATTTGGACTTAATAAAATTCTTATTTGTTCAGCGAGTGAACACAAGTGTTCAAGGACACTTGTGCGATGGCAGTCATGCGTCCAACAAGATAGACTCATGCTGGTCAACATACGACAAGAGCTCTGGCCGTATAACCCTCTCGGGCAGCATAGCACTCTCAGCCGCATAGTTCGCTGGCCGCATGAAGACTTCATCTTCTCCAATAGCAGGTTCGGCCATGACGAAAAAGCTCAAAAATTTAAAATTTGTTTTCTTCATAAAAACTATATTTTAACTCCGAATTGAGTGAACCAAAAGCCAAAATCTTCAAAATAAAGTGCTCCATCCTTCCTAAAAACTATTTTTCAAAAATACTATATTTTAGTAGATCAAAACTACCAAAAATTCAAGAAATCCATGAAACTCTAAGTTTAAAAAGTAGATCTAAGCAAATCTATCAATAAAAACTGAGAACTCCAAGTATTAAAAGTTGTCAGAATCATCATAAGTACAGAATCGACAAATAAAATCTAAGGAAAGAACAAGAAATAAAAATAAAAATGTTTCTCTATGTAGTGCAATGTGTACTTGCCTAAAAATGAAAAAAAGAGAAAAAATGAAGAATGGGGGAAGAGAGAAACAAGTTAGCTTATATAGCTAGGGTTTGAGGTTTAGACCATATGTTCAAATTCATGAATATACCAACCCATAAATAAACCATGAACCATACTGAACCAAAGAATGGGTCTAGTCTCCATGCATGCAACCTAATAATCCCGTGAGGAAGAAATACTCTAAGCAGAAATATATACAAGCAAGAAATAAATATACCCCAAAATACGTATTTTGGGAACAAGAAGTGACAAATATGGTTTACGGTCTACAACCCAATACCATTTATGTTTGAATAGACTCAAAAGAAAATACGAGTCTACAAAACTAGGCTATAACAACAGTGAATGTCATTGTAATAAATATAAAGAAGGAAGAACAATGAAGGATACCGCTATATATTAAAACCTGAATCCTGCAGATAAAATCATATCCATCCAAATATCCTACGCGACGAGATCAACATATGCCTGAAAGGAAACCGGGTCCTCATAGGGACGTAACAAGATACATGAAGTACATGCCAATTAAATATAGTAAAACATGCATGAAGAATATACAAAATACAAGCACAGTATACTAAAAAATCTATGTGAAAATGCATATTGAGGACAAATTTTTAAACGGATGGGCGGATGAAGGCTAACTCATACACATGATATCTCACAACATATGAATACACACACACGTACCATCAATCGTCATAGCTCGAGACTAGCGACCACTGCAATACCATCGATCGACATAGATCAAGGTTAGCGACCATCGTAATACCATCAATCGACATAGCTCAAGGCTAGTGACCATCGTGACACAACTATCGTAGTACGTCCTGTTATTATGTTTACCGAATTGGGTAGTGTCACGCCCCGACCCCCGGGAACCGAGGGGCCGCTCGGCCGGACCACCGTTTCTCCCACCCCCTTGGATGGATTTAACCGAATGCGCATCACCGCACCTCGGCGCCCGTCCCGCGGGTAAGAGGAAGGAATGCGTGGCCTGTTCGATACCGGGACGTGATATCGTACGAGCCTGGGGTTGCACCTGCACAAGGCTTCATCATTTAAGTTGTTTGTTGGCTATCAATGCATCAATCAAGTAAGCAGCAGAAAGGGATATTGTAGCAATGCAATGCATTTAGCCAACTGAGTATTTCAGGATAATCGAGGGACTTGGGTTCCTTTATGCAAATGCATTCGTTCCATACATTATGCCCCCTTATATGATAGCATCTCGGGGCACAATCAAAACCAGAATTTCGGGTCTTAGGGACTGAGGTACGCCTATCGCTTCCTCGGACGATCTAGTACCTGCAAGCAAGTAAACTATTGGTGGGTCAGCACTTTTATAAGTACTGGTAAGATAAAATAACTGAACAGAAGAAAGCATTCACTAAAACCAACACTAAGTAATCATGTTGTAAAACATTATATTACTAGTGATCTTTCTAGTTTTACCTAGGTTCGTTTCATGCAGTTCGATAGCAGAGTCATATTACATTATTTGGAAACATCTTTAGAAAACAGAGTTCCATATGCGATAAGGAAAATAAGCCGATATTCTGTTTCAGGGTATGCGTAGCGTGTCTCGTGAGACTCCAGGGATAATGCATAGCTTGACACACATACACATCTTAGGGGCAGTCCATCTATCCAAGCCAACACAATAAACTAGATATATGCAGGACGGTCCCCGAGTATCTCAGGATCGACAACTGTTGGACCAGCATACCAATGACTCATTCATCTGATGCTAATGGCAGCTGTGACCCATGGTGGCTAATGACGCATGCAGTTCAGCTCTCCACCAATAGCCATTGTCCGACCGATGCGAATGCATGTAACACTATCAAATAAACTCTAGTATGCAGACGAGATGAACCATCAGAACAGTTATCGTTGTTGCGGGGCAAGCTGACTTATCATTTGAACACATTCAGGCACGATATGGTTCTCTCGAAGCATAGACGATAGTGAACATGTTCATGCACCCTTAGACAAGCATTTCGGGATTCTTTGTTAAGAAGACTTATCGTTTCAAAGATAAGCTAGGTGAGTTCGTTCATTAACATGCAAGGCAGGTTCTATCATTCTCTTATAAAAATATTACAAGCAAAAACTCAGGTTATTATTAAGGCGTGCAAGAATCAGAGAACGAAGTTCTGCCCACTCACCTTGATACATAATGCCGACACGGAGCGGGACATTACAGGTAGCTCATACGCTTAGTGATTGTTCTCCCCTCCCCATGAAACTATGTGTCAAGTACATATCAAATGATACAATATATAACCATGGATAAAAATAGAAAGCATATATAATGAATAGACAAAAATATAATGAACATGTAAAATATTGTAAACCATATGGCGAGGTATACTTGCCTGTTGCTACGCCATGTCCGATATGCTGAAGGTCAAGGCTTAATTCTTAATTACAATAATCACCTAAAATAATTAGTTCATAAATTGTTACACCATATGCATAAATAAATACTACTATATGTTATATTAATTTAATATTAAGTTATTCAAACTGCATTATATTTGCCTATATATAATTACTTAGTTTTGTGCTACTTAGTTCTAATGCCATTTTGTATATACTATATTCTTATGTACTATTCATTTATATACTCAAGCTATAATTTTTGTTTGTTTGGAAGAAGGGGTATTAATAAAATATGAAGTTACACCCCTGGTTCCCTCTGCACCTAACAACTTTATACAATACTCTATGACCAAATTTAAGTTTTAAATATAATTAAATTGTGACTATGATTACCTAGTGATTAATACTCTGTATAATATTCTAAGTGATGAATACTTACATTGTTACATAACTTATTTATGTTTGATTAAAAAAGGTAGAAAGGTAGAAGACCATGTGCGTGCAAAGTGTCTCTTCTTCCACCCATTACTCTACGTGAATAGTGTTACTCCTAGATATCTTCTTCCAACATATACTAGAGTTCATGTGAACAATATTCCTATTCAATACTATTATCATCTTGTTCTTTTACTAACCGTATATAACAATTCATCTTAACCATTATTTCTTATTCTATCTAATCTTTACAGCTACACCTTAATGTTTGCGAAGAAAAAGTTTATACGAAATTTTTGTGTTACAAACTATTGAAAAGAAAGAAAAGTACAAAAAGATCCTAAACATAAATCTAAGTACAGTTGATTATGGGGAAGTATAGCTGTGAAGATCTGATCTGCGGACGATCACATTACTCCTTGGACCACTCAACGGCGAAGAAATATATACGACGATAAAGAAATATAGGGAATGCTATGAACAACTTGAAGAGTTGAACAATAAGAAAGATCATGCAATAACGGCACTAGAAAATTCTATTTCTCTCCTTCTGTTCTTGAATTTCAAAAACTTGAGAATTCTAGCCCTTTCTCTTTCTGTCTGTGTGTATGCTCCTCTCTGTGTGTGTGTTCATAATGGATGTACTGATCCTGTATTTATAGATTTTAGGAGTGGTTATGAGATTGTGTGCGCACTTTGGACAGTCTGTACTATTTTACCATTGTGCGCCCCCCTTTTGGTTGACTAACATCCCACGTTCTGAATGAGTGGGTGCACAACTTACTGCCTGCTTGACACATAGCTTCTTATACGAGGAAAGCATAGGTCGTGGGGACAGTTATTTGTACACTTTTTACGAGAAGTATGTCATATAAGACACACACTCATAATTGCTCACTGTCAGTTAAGATAATAGGCGCACTTTGGAAGTGGTCTAAAGATTGGCGCACTTTTGAAAAGATTGGCACTATGGCACATTTTTGAAGAAATTGGCACTGCGACGCACTTTTGATGAAGTTGATACAACGACGCACTTCTCAAGAAATTGGCACAACGGCGCACTTATGAAAAAATTGGCATAGCGACGCACTTCTGAAATTTTTTGCACAACGGTGCACTTCTGAAGAAATTGGCACAATGACGCACTTCTGAAGAAATTGGCACACTGACTGGGTCGTTAAACGACAACCTGGGTCTGCGTGCCTCAGCACAACTGTAATGATGACTTCTGACTCTTTGATTTCTGCATCTATTAGCTGTCTGTTTGTTACATTAAATATTGAAAGAGAATGCACATTTTTCTGCGTTTGTGCGCCAACTTTCGTAATATTAAGAAAGGGCGCCACAATAAGGAAGTGCGCCATCTTATGAAGTTTCTAGAAAGTGCATCAAAGTTAGAAAGCGCGTCTTCCTTCTGAAACAAGTAGAGAGTGCGCCATCCTCTAAATAGAGAGAACGTGTGCCATTCTTCCTCTGTTGTATTTATTTGTAGAAAACTGCACCATCTCTTTGAGGCACATTTTTTATGCTTCTAAAAGACCCCCTTTAAAGTTTTTGAATTTGTTCAGATGACATCAAAATACTTTCAATTAGAAGCATAAAAGTTGTTGAGATATTTGTTCGCGCAATCTGGACAGAATCCCAACAGATTTACTGACGTGGCTTTAGTCATGATTTGCTGCACGAATCCAGAAGTCTTAGAAGTCGAAGAGTTTTCCCCCAAAATCTATAAATAGGCAGGTTGAGGAAAGAGAGAACTTTTCTATTGCTCTCAAATCTTCTCGTCTCTTTCTTTTTCAAGAAACCCTAGCTTTCTTCTTCCTTCGAAGCTTTTAGCTATGGTCCCAAGAAAATCTCAAACGAGAAGCAAGTACAACAAGGGTAAAGAAGAGGCTTCTTCTTCTTAGGCAACGACGACGAGATTGCCGGTGAGGCTGAGAGTGACTCAGCCTGCTAGAGAACTTCTCAATATGCCATCGTCCGAGAGTCACATCAGGAGATGTAGCACATCCTCCTCTGATAGGCATGGTGGCTGTCATCTTCTTTCCTATTTTTTTCTTTTTCTTTTACATGTACAATGTAAGATTTTAACAATAAGAAAAAGATGAAAGAAATAAGAAGAACAAAGACATAGAATACAGAGATATGTGTACAGAGACATGTGTACACGCACACTTTTCTCTCATTTAGAGAAGAAATAGCCACTTTGGCTCATTTTTCCTTGTTCAGAGCAGAAACAGTCATCTTGGCGTATTTTTTCTCATTCAGAGTGAAAACAATCATCTTGGCACACTTTTCCTCGTTCGGCGAGTGGAAACAACCATTTTGGCACACTTTTTCAATTATTGGCGAGTCGTCGCACTTTTCGTCTGTTTTGACAGATTGGCGCATTCTTCGTCTGATTAGGCAGATTGGTGCATAAAATGTACTTATCCTGAAGTATTCATAAAAATGCGCATATTTCCTAAAACTTTAGGAAAGATGCGCCTATTTAGAATCTTTAAAAAGACTCATAATAGGGTTATTTTTACGTACTCCTCTTCATGAGATTTGTTAACTCTTCGTTTGTGGCTTTTGCAGTTGACTTGGGTATGGATCCTTTGGCTGAATTGATGGGATCTACTGCTAAAATTTTGCATACAAATTATCTAGAAGACTTATCGCACACTGAGTTTTTCTAATCTGATAAGAAGATATCCAGCACACGCCAATTATTGATAGTCAGACAGGGGAAACGAATATTGACGTCTTTGACAAGCGGTTAACCTCTCACTTCCTTTGCGAATGAGACATATTCTAAGCCGGCTTTCTTGTTTGGTGAAGCCATTCATCAATCTTCTCAACCTAAGAAAAAGAAGAAGAAGTGATTGTTCAATGTTCATGGTAGGGTCATGTATCTCCAAGAGTTATCGAGAAGTTTTTCACTGTCTGCCTTCTCCTATGCCACTTATCCATGGAAGATGGAGTAGGATTTGACCCCTTACTAATGGAGCTAAGCCAGGGAAAATTAGCTACAAATATGGTCATTTTTTTAGTTTCGGCAATGAACATTCAGTTCAAATGCGAGAACTTCATCATGGGAACGTACCAAGCGAAGATTCTTCGTTGATTCAACCAATTCAGTCTCCTTTGTTTGCCAATATTATACTGATGCTGGAGGCGCTTATCCTCAGAAGAATGTTCTACTGCCAGGATAGTTAACCAACGAAAATATCTATTGGCGTCCAGTGACAACATGGATATTGGACCAATATACTGAAAATCTCATATCTTCGGGTTTATACAATGACTTATTAGCGACTTGCTATGGCATTGCACCCAACGCCAATATGTTCTTGGCTTTGTTAGAGCGATATAATTGTAGTACTGGAATTATTTTCACTCCTCATGGCGAGTTGGGGTTCACCTTACACGAAATAAAATACATTTCTGCACTGCCAACATGGGTTCCTTATGAGGATAAAGTGCCTACCAATACAGAACTAACATATTTAGCAAAGACTGATCCGCGTCTAGTTGAAGTGTATCAAGAATTGATGTGCCTTTACCTGATTTGCAAACATCACTACAACACTGATTCTGGCACTGTCTTTATCAGGAAGTGGTTTCAATATATCTTCAACGATAGAAGCAAGAAGGAATATATAGAGATCCGATCGCTTCAATCTTTGAGTTCTACCAGAGTTGAAGAACTCATGGTAAGTCATAATGATGAGGATAAGTCCTTTGAGGATCGTATGAGAAGTTTTACAGTAGGAACATCGACTATTAGCTATCTCAGACACACTCATACAAAGATCTCGTTTGAAGCTTTGTTGGCCGAATATTTCTCTTTATGGCTCCTGAGATGGTAGTCCCTGGAGGTTCAGACTCAGTGGATCGCCTCCATAGAAATATTTTATTTTCTGCCATCCGTCTAGTTTTCAAGCATCGACTGGCTTTGCTACCAGCCATTGTGTTCCGTTTGAACAATGGTTTACGGGAACTTGCTCATAATTTGGCAGTAAATCCTCGACGAGAGAAATTTCCTCGAACAGAGCTTCCATTTACCTATTGATGGGTTGGTTGATTTTACACAACCAGAGTTTGATGGTTCCCAGCTTGACTCAGGCTAACGGGATATAACACCTGTTCCTTTGTAGATATATGCTTTCTAAATGGACCTATATTACACCTTTTCAGACGAGGCAAGCTTTAAAAATAGAGAACAGTTGGAGCTTTTACTATGCTATTTCTGACATTGCAATTGAGCATCATGGTTCGAGTTTTACTGACGAGGGGGCCACCTTATCGAGGTTGTATTATGGGTCTTTTCATGGATGATGTTTATCAGACCCTTTTATTTGGTATATAGAAATGGCAATGACTGCTCCTTCGAACCGTATCTACCTAGCCACTTTGCAAGGCAACTTGGCTATGACCAATTGCACGTTGGAAATGCTACTCCTTGTCTTACAAACTCTGGAGGTTTAATCGATGATGCCTGGGGGTGTAGATTTTTATCATGGGTTGTACAGGGACTACTTTTACTCTACCTGCACCCAACCCTCCTTTACGCCTATTGAATTCCTTTGCTCAGTTTTATTGTTCTATAAACCAATTTCACGGGGACTTTGATATGTAGATTAGTTTTCGAAACCCGATGGAAGGAGTCAATAGGATCCAATAAGACCTTCTCTAATCGAAGAGAAGGATGATGCGCCACTTGATGAGATATTAGAAGCTCTTCTACATGTGCAACTAGATGCACCTGCTCCTGCCATAGCGGTTCAAAAATCTCGGAAGCATAAGATTACATCCCCTACTGAGGGTCAACCTGCTAAGAAGAGGGCTGATGTCGTGAAGCCTAGGAAGCCGCAATCGAAGATTTCTGCACCTTCAAGAAAGAATTTGATTGATGAACTGATTAGTTCGCCGGAGCGGCCTGGACCGTCCGTCTCTTCTCCAGTGGTACAAAGGATTAACACTTTCGTTTCCTCCCCTGTTATTGCTATAGGAATAAGTGTCGCCCCTAATGATGTAATAGTCAATTTTTTAGATCCTATCCTTGATGTTGCAGCTCAATTTATTCTGCCGATTGTATTCATACCTCCTCCGTAGATGGACCCGAAGAATCAGGTTGCTCCGTTAGTGGATCCAAAGGATCAACCTGCTCTAGAAAGTCCTGATTCCATGATCAGTGGCAACGATGAAGATGTTGGTATAGGAATAATTTTACCTTCTCGAGTTGAAGTTAGTGAGCAGATCGAGTCACAAGTTAACATTACTGCTACAACCCCCGAAGATATGCCTGGATAGGATATTCAGGCTCAGCCTCAATCTGCTATAGTTACAGCTGGGCTTGAAGATGCTAAAGAGCAGATTGATACTGAACCTGTAGTTTCAGAAATGAGCATGACTATGAGTGATTACGATGATTTTCTTATTCATGCCGATTCGTCAGAGGTGGAGGCTTCGCTGATATGCCTGAGGGAATTCTTTGGAGGGATGGACTCCTGAAGATGAATATATACCACCTGGTGCTGGTATGTGTCTCTCTATTATTTCTATCTATTCTTTCTATGTATCTCAAAACTCAGATTCAAGAACTCGAAGCCCAGCTCAAGCATGCGAGAGAGGAGTTGAAGGTGACTATAGACCGACGTCGGGAAGAGATGGTACATTATGACTTAGAAAGAGAACAACTTTTGGAGCTTGAGCACAACAAGAACTAGCTTGACCATGCTCGAAATAAGATGATAGAGTCATATGCTTCTATGACTTCTTTTGCTACAGATAACTCTTGAATGCTCGAAGCATGTAGGAGAGCGACATTAAAAAAAGACCAGTAACTAGCTCGATTGACCCAGTTCCTCATTGATCTTTCTACTCCCCCTGAGTGAAATCTATCTTATGCTCTTCCTTGTTTTATTTTCTTATAAGTTTTCCAATAAAAATATATTAAAACTTTTAGCTTTGAACAATGTTTGTTTGTTGTGGACCCATTATTTATTGCATATATACTATTAGATACAAATAATAGGTTAGAGTAAAAACGAGATCAGAGGTAATATGGGCATGATATATTTTCAAACAGGATCCCAATGAATATATCTGCTCAGAGGTATTATAGATATGACAGAATATTCTATGGAAGAATTTGATAGATTTATCCCTTTAGGCATACTCATACTGAGTAGAAATGATAAATTTTACGGGATGCAATACTATCAGAGGTGATATGGACGTGATAGCTCACTTAGTTTATTCCACCAGGGAAGAGAAGAGAGAGTAGTTCAAGGGTGAACTATTATCTTCTCTTTAGGGGATAGAATATGGAACATAATTCAGAGATAATATGGACATGAATCATATTACACTTATTGACTGGTGAATAAATATGTGAGATTATTTCCAACTCAACTGAAAATTAGGATAAGATATCCTTAAAATAACAGGACTTTAAGAATAGAATATTTTTGTTAGAGAGAATCAACGTTACACTACTAATAAGTCCTAAAAGTTCAGAATTAGAAGAAGAGACGCATTCTCATTCCTCTAACTCATCATTATAGGATTCTGACAAAAGCATGGGTGACGTATTCAAACAGGCTTTCTCTATAAATATGGTGTCAATTGTTCCAGATGTTAAAGACGCTGAACTATTAGAACCATTCGAGAATGATCCATGGGCACAAAAAATAGATACTCAATGGGAGCTTCGGTTTGAGCAACGTGAACCACCTACAAAGGATAAAATAATCCAAATTGATGTAGGAGAAGAATCTTCCTCAGGACCAATCTTTATTAGCAAGAGTCTTCCTGAAGAAGATTAACACACTTTACTCCAGCTAATAAAGGAGTATATCGATGTCTTCGCCTGAAGTTACGAGGATATGCTTGGCTTAGATCCTCAAATAGCCATACACAAGCTCAATATTCTTCCGAATGCTAAATTGGTAAAACAGTAGCAACGACAAATTCCTTAAGAAGTATTATATCTAAGCACGACATATTCCTCTCAATCTCCAATAGATTAAAATAAGATGTACAATAAATACATCTTTAAAATCTCTAATAACTCGTAGCTTACACGACCTCTCAAACTATTACCTATATTCATTTTTGAATAAGACATGGGTAATGAGTCCTCAAAGTTTCCTAGTGGGACAATACTCAGATCCAACGGAACACTTTCGTTGAGATCATCAAAAGGAAGGAAGGAGACATGAGGTCGCACCCCCAGCATTGCGGCTTCTGGAGGAACATCATCTGCTCACCCAGGAGGCAGAGAGATGACTGGGGCTCCTCTCCACCTACCATACTTCTAAATCAGGGTGGCATTCCCACCGTCCCGACTATGGGTTCCTTGTCCATTGACAACGCTCATCTTTATAAGTTGCTTCGCAGTATGATGTAGACCCAGAGGGAGTAGACTACCATCTTGAGAGAGGTCATAGATAGTATCCACCTTATTGCCTTGGCCGCCATGGACAGGATAACTTCCCCGCCACATTCAGCCCAAAGTTGGCTCCATTCTGGATTTTAAAAGACTTAGTCCCAGGGAGTTCGAAGGAACCAATGGAATCATTTATGCAGACGAGTGGTTATAGGACATAGAGAGGCTTATTTGCGTCGCTAGGCTTCCGAAAGATCTAAAGGTGGAAGCCGCATGACTACAACTTCGAGATATTGCCCAGACTTAGTTTATGTCACGCCCTAGTCCCAAAATATGTAGGACTAGGAATACGTAAGTATGCCAGCCGTATGTATATGGCAACTCCAATATATGAAAACCATGTACATATATACATTGTTTTATAAATAATAATTCGTAAATGGTATATAATTTCACCAGTCATAGGCAATACTAATCTCATCCACAAAATCAGTTAGTAATAAATAATCAAATATGATAATTAACCAAGTATAAAAATAGTCGACTAGTAGTCGGGTGGAGACAAATCCACTGCCAACTAGAATATGAAAGACAACAAAATAAGTACATCTTCTAGTGATCAAGAAGCTCGAAGGAAAGACCTCCTCAAAAGAGAAAGAAGTAGCAAGTCCTGATTCTTGCTCCTTCAAACAGTCATGATCTTCTATACCTGAAAAGGGTGCTAGGTCCTCAGAGGGACATAACAAGTACACAAGAAATTGACATGCATGAAGGTAAAGCAGTAAACAATAAATATGATAACTAACCATCTATGTAAAATGTACTTGAGACATCTCTAGTGGCGCATGGGGGGAAATAGAAGAACAATCATTCCACTAGGCATTCCATAGAACTCGGAGGTTACACAGTTGTACTATTTTTACAGTACAGTAAGAAACAAAAATCCCATACATTCACTAGCCATCGGTACGTAGTGGTCTCAGCCTGAGTACTAGTGATGCTCTTATTTACATATCACATAGCTGGTTACATAGCTTGCCCTAATGATATATTTTTATATGCTATATTTTATTTGGCTTGAGTTATTCTTGTACCTCGCTATGTCCCCTAAGTACTTGGATCAGGATTATGTCCCCAGGTATAGCAGAGGAGATTTATCCTGAGGTATACGGGACATGAGCTGATATTGGAGCAAACTAGCACCAGAGGACGAGGTGGTGCCAGAGAATTTCTTCTGAGTATTTTGTTTTGTATACTCAGTTATTTCTGTTTCTAGATACTCTATATCCTGACTTTTGGATTTATGTATTGACTTATTATCGGGTTGTTCTCCGAGACACTTTTTATTAAGACTTGTTGATGGACTATATTTTTTTATATTGATTAGTCTATCATATTGTGTTTACTTTCTGTGGATAAAATTAGAATTAGACTGTGACATGTATCTTAGATCATTGTATTTGTTTTACAGCTTAAGTACACTCTAACGGGTCCATTAAATTGGGTTTGTCCATTGGAGTTGTGCTGCTGGCCATTGCCACATGGCTAGTCCCTCGATATTTTGGGACTGGGGAGTGACGCTTAGAGTAGAAGACGTACCCATTATGTTGTAAAGATACATGGTATCTTCTAACTTCATACTATTTTAAATACGTTTATTGAGTGAGTGAATGCATAGACTTACGTGTTGACTAGCCATCGGTATGTGAGTTTAACGTCTTGTGTTAGTAGTTGGTGTTAGTTTGAGTTCTCGATTTTTATTGATGTCGTTGTATTCTGTCTGTACCGCGTATATGGTTCGGATAGTTAATTGGTAGGGAAGAATCTCGAAGAAAATACCTCATCGAAAGAGAAAGAAGTAGCAAGTCCTAATTCTTGCTCCTTCAAACAGTCATGATCTTCTATACCTGGAAAGGGTGTTAGGTCCTCAGAGGGACATAACAAGTACACAAAAAATTGACATGCATGAAGGTAAAGCAGTAAACAATAAATATGATAACTAACCATCTATGTGAAATATACTTGAGATATCTCTAGTGGCACATGTACTTCTTGATCTCTAACTTTTAGAGAAAGTATATACTTCATCATACTTGGTAATTAAAGCACTAATTCTGACTGCTGTCATATTATACTTCTTTTTTTTCTGCCATAAGATCTTCACTGAGTTTGGCAAGATCTTGTGTCTGTTTCTTAATAAGTGTTTCAGCATCGTGTAAGCTTAATTTCAGCTTGGATAACTCCTCAGTATCCTTCGTGGGTGGTATTTCTCTTATATCATCTAATAAGCATGATAGCCTATGTATCTCAATCTTATGAGTATGAATCTCAGCTTTTGTATTTTTATATTTACTGAGTACTTTCTTATGATCTTCAAGAAGATCACTGAAAGCATCTAATAACTCATCAAAAGTAAAATAATCAAGCTAATTTTCTGTTACCTTATTAGAGGTTGCCATTAGGCCGACGTTTGCAGCTTCTTGGGGAGTTTTCTCTTCTTCTGAGTTACTTGCTTCACTTTTATGCTATATGCTAGTGTTGGCATACTTCCGATAGGATGGCATCTTGTGTGATTTATCGTACTTATTCTCCTTCTTTGTTGTTGGGCAGTCCTTCTTGATGTGCCCTGTCTTCTTGCAACCGTAGCAGATAGGTTCTTTATTATCATCTCCTTTTTGTTCCTTCTTTCTTCGATTGAATTGCAAAAACTTCTTAAAATTATGAACCACCAGTGCTTGATTATCACCTTCAGAATTATCATCATCTGTTTCATTGTGGAGAGCCTTCTGGTGATGGGATTTTAAAGCAATTCTCTTCTCATTTGGAGTAGCCTCTTCAAAGTCCATGAGGTCAAGCTCATGCATCTTCAGTTTGTCCATCAGAGTCTCTAGAGATATAGTGGTGAGATTGTTGCCTTCGATGATTATTGTGGCTTTGGGGTTCCAGTTTTTTGTGAGCACCCTTAGAACTTTATGAATCTTCTCATGGTTGGTGTAGTCTTTGCCGAGGGAGGATAGTGGGTTGATGATGCAAGAAATCTGGTAAATATTTGCTTGATCGTCTCGTTGGATTTTATCTTGAATGCTTCATACTCTTGTGTTAGCCGACTAATTTTTGACTCCTTCACTTTGGTGGTTCCTTCGTGTGTCACCTCCAGAAGATTCTATACTTTATATGAGGTAGTGTAGGTGGATACCTTATTAAATTTAGTCATGTCTATAGTACAGAAGAGAGCTTTAGTAGCCCTAGCATCTAGACTTGTCTATTTTTTCTCTTGGTCTATATATTTGTCATGGGATTTCTCTACAAGATTTTTGTCAAAGATAATTCTAGCAGGCTTCCTATAACCATCTATAACTATGGTCCATAGGTTAAAGTCTAGTTATTTCAAATAAAAACTCGTACCTATCTTCCAGTAAGTGTAGTTGGTACCGTCAAATAAGGGTGGCCTATTTGTGGACTAGCCTTAACTATTGTTAGTGTAGATTAGTCGTACAGTTGCCATAGATCAACTATAGGGTGTTAATCCTTTATCAAGAGAACCTTGCTTTGATACCAATTGAAGTTACGTGTAGGCAACTCTAGAGGGTGGTGAATAGAGTTATGTGTTAATAGTGACCAATTAAAACTGATTAAAACTAAGTCCAGTGATAAACTACTAATTAAAAAAAAATAATCAGAGCATAATAATGCAAAAATTAAATAGAGTAAGAAAAAACAAACGTAAACAGAGCGATATATTCTGATTTTTCTCGTGGAGGACTAGTCCATGCCCGAGAATACTAGCTCAGAGTTTGAATCCACTATCAGTGAAATACAAGCTTTGATCCGAAGTCTTGCCACTTCTTTACAGACACAAGCTTTTGATCCAAAGTGCTCGACTACTTTAACTTCGCATATGCGAAACTTAGAATTTTTCAAGTGAGAACACTTTATAACTCTTGCATATCTTCTAGCCGAATCGTACCGAGACACCTTAGGGGATTAGAAAGTTATGGCTAAGGAGATTTAAAAGATTATGGCTTAGAAGAGTAGAGCTTAGAAGATTGAGATCTTGAAAGATGAGGGATAATTTGAAATAAGAGAATGCATGCTATTTATACTAGTCTGGGTAAGAAGAGTTTGGCCAGAGTTCTGTCCCCTAATGTTCAAAAATTAGAACGTTGGACAACTTGTTACAAGTTGGAACAAAAATCAGGTTGTTGATTTAAAGGGCACCAAGTTTGGCCCGAGTTGGGTCAGGGATCGAGTTTGACCCGAGTTCGGTCTGCCCCAGACCATAAGCTCTATAACTGGATTTTAGACTTAGTTAGGTTTTGTACTTGGTTGTTTGTTTGATGGAGCTATAGAAAATATATTGAGGTTTGATATGCCACAATGCGACTCAACGTACAATTTTCCTATACTAAAAAAAAATTAAAAATTACAGACTCTGAAACATAATAAAGATGATATAGTAGTAGTCCGACGAAGTTTGTTAATATCTTGTTTAGTAATCGATGTGTCGTAATTAAGTCATGATCGATATCACAGTGTTAATTATCGAAATTAGGTTGACTATGATCCAGTTTGGGTCAACAGAATAGGCTGACTAGGAAGGATGTGGAGTTTGTCAGTACTGAGGAGAGGCATTCTGCTTTTGAGGAGCTGAAGAAGAGGTTGACGATAGCTCCAATGTTGACGTTGCCATTTGGATTAGGTGGATTTATTATCTATAGTGATCCTTCTGGGAAGGGTTTTGGTTGTGTCTTGTAGCAGAATGGGAATGTGATTGCCTATACTTCCAGGCAATTATGTCCTCATAAAAAGAATTACCCTACCCACGATTTGGAGTTGGCAGCGATCATTTTTGCTCTAAAGTTGTAGAAATACTATTTATATGGAGAGGGTGTAGATATCTTCATAGACCATAAGAGCTTGAAGTACGTGTTTATCCAGAAAGAGCTAAACATGAGACAACGGTGGTGGTTGGAGTTGATAAATAACTTCGATATATTATTATCCAGGGAAGGCTAATATAGTCGATGATGTCTTGAGCAAGTATCTAGTGGCTATGTGCTTGACTACAGACATATATTTATTGGCCAATCTTGAGAGCTTAGGTATTGAGGTACTGGTACCAGGTGTCGAGATACAGATGTGGGGACTGCAGATACAGTCAGAGGTGATAGACAGGATACGAGCTGCACAATATGACGATGAGTCTCTGAGGAGCATTAGAGCACAGGTTCAGATGGGATTATCTGAGGACTTCACTATTGCCGAGGATGGATCACTATGGCATGGTACCAGGTTGTGCATGCCAAGTGGGACATTGCGCGAGAAGGTTCTTCAAGAGACGCATCGATCGCAGTACTCTATACATCTAGGTGTCAACAAGATGTATAACTGTCTAAGGGAGCATGTATGGTAGTATAGTATAAAGCGGGAGGTAGCATACTTTCTATCCAGATGTTTAGTGTGCCAGCAGGTAAAGGTAGAGAGGCAAAGGCCAGGTGATTTATTTTAGCCTTTACCCATTCCTGAGTGGAAATAAGAGCATGTTACTATAAAATTTGTATCGGGGCTTCCGCGTTCTCCAGGAGGTAAAGACATAATTTGGGTCATCGTAGACAGGTTGACTAAATCAACCTACTTCTTGCCATTCAAAGTGGATACGTCTATGGAGAAGCTAGCAAAGATGTATGTGCGATAGATTATCAGATTGTACGGAGTTCCTGTGAGCATTATCTCAGATCGGGATGGTCGCTTCATATCCCACTTATGAAGGATTTTTTAGGCTAGCTTGGGCACCCAGCTCAAGTTTATTGCCACATATCACCCCCAGACAGACGGACAGTCGAAGAGGACTATTCAGACTCTCGAGAATATCTTTCGCACTTGTGTTTTGGATTTTAAAGGCTCTTGGGAGGATCATATTCACCTGGTAGAGTTTGCTTACAACAACAGATATTAGGCCAGTATCGAGATATCACCATTCGAGGCTTTATATGGATAGAGATGTTGCACTCCTCTATCTTGGGATGATGTTGATGAGATAAGTCTTATTAGGATTGGAGATGATTATGGATGCAGTTGAGAGGGTGAAGCTCATCAGGGATAGACTACGGTGGCACAGGATAGACAGCTATATTGGGCCGATAGCCACCGGAGACCTTTGGAGTTTGAGCTATAGGATTTGTTTGTATTGCTTATAATTGCTTTATTTTGGGTTAAGTGTTGTTCTAGGTTGGCGATCTGGTGTTCCCGCAGATTTCTCCGACAATGGATACTATTTACTTTGGTGGAGACGGGAAGCTTAGTCCATGATATATCAGACCCTTCGATATTCTTGTGAGGGTCGGTGCGGTGGCCTATATACTAGACTTACCGCCTACACTAAAAGGAGTGCATGATGTGTTCCATGTGTCACAACTGAGATGGTACATGGAAGATCCTAATCACGTATTGGATCACTCGGGTATCAAGGTGGGTCTGACTCTCAACTATTCAAAACAACCAGTGGAGATCCTGGATCGCAGGAAGAAGGTGCTACGGAATAAGAAGATTCCCTTGGTATGCATCGTATGGAGGCATCACTCTCCGGGAGAGTCTACCTGGGAGAGGGAAGCCGAGATACGCGAGCATTACCCTTATCTCTTTGAGCCGTGAGGTATCATTCGTTCTTTCTTGTTGCGATTGCTTGTTGTAGTGCTAGTTCTTTCCTTAAATTTTGAAGATAATTTTTTTTTAAGGAGGGTTGACTTGTCACTACAATATTTCTAGATGAGAGTATTTTGGTTATTTAGTATATTTATTAATTAGTGGTTAAATATTTATATTATGTGCTACTAGTTATTATATTATGTAATGCTATTTAATTATTTATTAGTGGGCTAGCCTATATTTATTTAGACTTGTCATTAGTGGATCCATTGGATAGTCATGACATATTGAGCCCACTATTAGACTAAGCCCATTAGACCCTCTTCTTTAATTAATTAAGGAGATTAACTTAATCCTCATTAGTTTAGAGACTTTCTAATATAGCCCTCTCTAATTATTCTTCATAACTAATTAGTGGGGGTAATTAGACATTGTAGGTTGCTTAGGAAGGGAGAAAGAGGGCGACAGCCATAATATGAGGTTTTTCTCTCTCTTCTCTTTATTAGTTTATTTTATTTAGATCCCCAATTATGTTCTTCCCCAGATTGACTTATCCCTCCATAAATTCAACCCAATTCACTCTTATTTCCTCTCAATTTTTTCATCTAAGAAGCATTGGAGCTTGGATTGCAAGGAGCACTTGAAGGAAGAGGAATTGACAAAAGAATTGTGTCCTAATTGTGTCCATTGAGCATTTCATTGAGAATTATAACTACCACTTTCCACCTAGGAGTATTTTGGTAATTTTTTATGTTGTTCAAATTTTTTATATATTATTTTATATTAGTGATTGTTTAGAATTATATAGTGATAGTTAGTGGCTAGCCAATTAAAATTTTAAGTGTTAGTTAGTGCTAATTATTGTTAGTCATGACTTTAGCAATTAGAATTAATTAAGTTTAGTGTCATGAAAGGAATATTCTTTTTAGCTGTAGAGATTTATTTCTTTAGTTAAATTAGATTTCATTCATGATAAATGAAGAGAGATTTTGAGTCATATAAAACTATTCCTAACCCTAATACTAACCCTAACCCTAAGAGGGAGCTTATATAAGCCTTCATTATTTATTATGGCCTCCATTTGCTTTCCTAATTAGTTCATCCCCAAATTAAGAAGAAAATCATAATCCATATATTTTCAAATCTCATCCCTCTTATTTTTATTTTCCAAGGAGTCTAAGGAGCTTGTCATTGCTAGAGAAAGCTTGAAAAAGAGTCCAAGTGTTGAGGATCGTGTCCGCTTCGTCTTTCTTGTGTCCAAATTTGGAGTTCTTCAAGGAGGTCACACAAAACCTAAGTAATTCTCTATTTTCCACTCTATTTATGGTTAAGAACACCATTGGACCTATATGAACTCTCTCATAGGTAGAATTTTCTTTATATAGCTAGATCTAGGTGCTAGAAGTCCTCATTTATCTAGATCTATGATTTTTTCTTGTGGAATATTATTTTGTGCCTAAAATTTGGAGGTTTTGGAATTCTCCTTAATTTGCATTTTTAACTAATTACTTTAGTGATATAATGATGTATTTGATATTTATATATGTTGTTTGATGTTCATGGACTTTGGAGTGGTGTATCATGGAGTGATACAAAATGGTGCACACTATGTGTTCAATCTTTATGTTGTGTGGAGAGTGCTATGAGTGAATGAGCACTATGAAGGCATGTATACATGTGTTTTGGATTCAGATTTATAGTAATATATATGTATTGGAGTGTGTGTGTGTGTGTGTGTGTGTATGTGTGTGTGTGTGTGTGTGTGTGTGCGTGCGCTTGTGCATACACAAGTGTATGTGAAGTGAGTGAACTGTGTTCATAGTATGCAGGGTATGGTCTGAAATAAGATCAGTGTGTATGTGGTGCAAGAGTTGTAAAATATAGAGGTTTAGATAGGAATCTAATTGTTAGTATCAGTGTGCTTGAATATATTCTGGATGAGAGGTATCACAGTGTACCCTAGTATGTGTGTG
Source organism: Iris macrosiphon (assembly GCA_036927795.1). Lineage (NCBI taxonomy): Eukaryota > Viridiplantae > Streptophyta > Magnoliopsida > Asparagales > Iridaceae > Iris > Iris macrosiphon. The sequence continues at coordinate 113,744,424 of JAYESA010000011.1, forward strand.
TGTGTGTGTGGTTTGATACTCTTTGGTATCAGATTTAAGGGTGTGATAGTGATGGATGACATTGGCTTGGGTGGGGTTAATGTGTTAGAATATTTATAGTATGGGTGTGTTGGTGTCTGTAGGTAGGAGAGACCAATTAGTGTCAAGTGTTTGAGTGTCAGATTCAGATTGGCAGACCAGTGTCAAATAAACCATAGAGTGTATGGAAGAGTGTAGTGTCGAGTGCAAAAATTTTAGTTGCAAGTGCATAGGTTCTAGTGTTGGCTCCAAAGGAAGGGTATAGAGTTGAATGTGAAGTGTGTCACAGTTCTATAAGGAAAATTGTTGGGGGATCAATTGATAATGTAACAAGGTGTTGATGTTATTATGTTAAAGTGACTTGTGCAGCAAGTGAAGCTGGGTTTGCAGCAATACGAACATCCTTGTTAAGGCATATTTTTGCATTAGTGAGGTAAGAGAAAAGAACTAAAGGTCGAGCATTGGAGCTACCTTACCAATGTATCATGTGTGATTGCAATTTTAGTAGGTTTTGGTATCCCTGATGCTCTATCAAAATGATCATGAAGCTAGTTATACAAAATAAAGATCTAGCACAGTGTCAGTAATACAATATCATAGTCAGTTGTAATATGAATAAGTACAATTATCTTAAAGGAGTAAATATCCAGAATATCAAGCTAAATAAGTACATGTGGCTAAACACTCAAAAATGACAAAATATTATAAGAGTGGTGAAGAAAAAACTCACTAAATCCCTTCGGCGGACATCCTCCTGGTATGCGTCATCGATAAGAAAATACGTTGGATCCTCGGGCTTAGCTACTTTATCTGGCCAAACAAAACTAGAGGGGTTAAACCGCTAGTAGCAAGTACCACAAGAAAATATGAGTGAAGGAAACAAAACCCAAGCAGTTACAATATATAATTGACATGTGTCATTGTCACGACCCGCACCCGGTGTAGGGATGCAAGTTGGGAACAACGCCCAGCCTACGCCGCAGCATCGGCGGTAGAACGCTGTCTTGGTCAACTATACTATCTAATTATCTCACTATAAAGCATAAACCTCCAATAATATCTCAACTCCAAGATGAGAGTATAATCAACTTAGTTCAACACAATACTCAATCACATTACTATGGCACGAGAAGATATCAAAAAAGTTTAACATAACTATGCAGTTAATATAACAACAACAAATAGAAATAATATCCAAACACAAATATATGCCGGAAACAAATCCGGTACCAAAATGCTAAAGAGAACTAACTATGCTAACTAGTGAACCCGACTAAATTTTCTGGCAGTCACTCCAGAACTAGTGGGTCCAAGTCTGCACCATCTATAGGCTGAGGTTCATAGTATGTCGGACACCAATCTTCCGGATCCTCTGAAAAATATTTTCCAGTCAGGAATGGAGTGAAGTACAACCCAATAGCAGTTCCAATTAATTGACAAAAACTATAAAGCAGTAGAATAGAAGATGCTATCTACGATGAGGATATAACTGATAATCAAGAACAATGAAAGAATAGGCATTACTAACAACAGAATATAATCAATGCGTACAAGAATAAAGGAATGAACTATAATGTCAGAATAGAACAAGGTAATCAATGAACTAAATAATGGAATCTACAATAACTATGTGATTTGAGATACTAACTAAATATGTGATCGGCCTGGGAGATTCAATGATTATACTAAGGAGCTAACTCAACCATACGTGAATTGCATGGTTAGTTAGTAGCCAATGATTAAACTACTAGCCGATAGTTTCTTGATCACATATTTAATTGGTATTTCCTCCGCCCCGACTGATATGATGGATCGAATCATGACACGTCACTAGCCAATGTATCCAATGTTTAATCTACAATATTCAATGTTATCCAATACCAACAAGGACAGTATCTGATACCATCTCCATAATCAAGGTAATATTCCATGATTGACGATCCAATAACAATACCAATCCGTGTACCATCGTGTCAAGAATCATAAGTAACATTTCTAAATACTTGAATTATAGTGGTAATCAAATAATGGAAACTATCAGAGAATGTACTCGCCTGTAGTCCAGAGCAAATAATGAAAAAATGATGTCCGAACTGGTGTCACAGACCTATATATAAAATATTGTATTAATACAAGTTTTGGGGAAGAGAAATAAATTAAACTAGTCAATTTCTAGGTCATAAAACTATTTCTAAGTCAAAAGTCAAACTAGGTCAACTCTAAGTCAACTATGGTCAACTATAGTCAAATTATGGTCAACTACCTATTGCTAGGTTGCATGAGTCTAACTCAAAGATATTGGGCTCACACACTATGAATCTAGGCCATACAAGCTACATCTTAGGATACTAAGATACCGTATCTCAGGATACGCAAACAAGGGAAAAATATAACACATATGTACATATCAAACAATATTATATATATAAAATCCTAATTACAAATGCTAAATGGATACCTTGGTTTCGAACCAACTTGGTATAGCAATACTAAACCTCTATCTTGATATCCAAACCCAATACCTTGATTATCCTCCAATACCTTGATACTTACCTTGGCATCTCAAGGTAAATTTAAAACCTTATTTATACTAACTACTCAACAATAATTATAAACTACTATGCATTTAATATTTATATAATGCTATATACCTTATTTTAGTCACCTTAATACCAACCCATAATTAGTTTACAACTATCCTATTACTTATGCCAATACCTACTACTCATACCTTGGTATATCTTGATACTTACCTTGGTATCTCAAGCTAATTGCCAAAATCTCATATATATACTAACTACCCAACAATAATTATATATATATATATCAATCCAATATAACTCTAGTATGTACTAATAAAAAAATACTAACTACCAACTACACACTAACTATTAATACATATATACGTACATACATACCTACAAATATATAATATATAAAAGATACTCATAACAATTGATAACTAAAATATACTAACTATTCTAATAAATTTATATGCTACAACTAAATATATACATATATAGTATACTATAATACAAATAGCAATTAGGAACATATTTATATATATATTAATTAACATATATATATATACACACACACACACACACACACACACACACACACACATATATATATATATATATATATATATATATATATATATATATATATATATATATATATATATATATTAAAAACTGCCAAACTGTCGCTAAATACCCTGTCCACTGTCGCAGAAAGCTGCTGTGTATATAGATACACTGCAGTTTTTGTGACAGTTTCCTGCACTGTCACTAAAACTGTCGCTGAAGCTTCTGATACTCTGCTGATACACTGTTGTTTCAGCGACAGTCGCTGACTGTTGTCGTTGAAAAGCTGCTACCGCTGCTGCTATTTGCATTTGTTGTTGCTGTTGCGACGCTTCTTGCTCGCTGTTGTCACTGAATATATATATATATATATACAATATATATATATATATATATATATATAAATACATATAACTCACCATATATGTTTATACAATATATATTTAAATACATATATATAACCCACAATATATATATTTATACAATATATATTTAAATACATATATATAACCCATAATATATATTTATACGATATACATATAAAACTATATATAACTATACATACACTTATACATAGTAAATTGTATAAAATATCACATAGTAACATACACACACACACATAGTAATATGTATATATAACTATACATATATGTATACATATATATAATCATACAATAATATAAATATATAACAATATATAATATAACTATATATATAACCATATATAAATATATCTACTATATTATATATACATATGCTACCACTTATAAATATATATCTACATGTAGAAAAATAGCTACATAATAAATATACATATATAATATATACATAGATACATAGATCTAAGGCACAACACTACATAAATATATATACACAATATTATATATATATAATTACACTTTTCCATGAAATAAGAACACAAAGAATTAGATCTACAATTAAATTGTACCCACATGGACCGTATCACCCCGTATCCCACTAGATCTAGGATACGCATGCGACACGAGTACACCACACATCCAAACGTACCCCGAAGGACACGAACAAGTCACATATATTATTTATGAATAATACGAAGAGTTAAAAATAAATCTACGTGTCCGTGTCAAAATACGACATGCTCAAAGTCCCGTATCGGAGGAAAACCCCCCAAAACAACACGTATCACCAAATTATTGGGATACGACCTACACGTACCCAATTGTGGACATGACACTAGTCCCAAACACATAAAAATATGCCAAATTGATCTATAGGATCAATTGACACACACAACAAAAGTCATTTTCGGAATTCTCCCAAAATTGACACAAAAAGTACCATAACTTTCTCCATAGGTCTCCTATGAACACAAAACCAAATCCTATTGGCAGCACATACATATGGGTTGATTATTCATGATTAAATCTCAAATTTAGAAGCTATTTTAAGTGGAAAAAAAATTGAATTATACCTATTGGGAGATAGATTCCCAATGAAACCTCCAAAATTGGTGAAATTAGCTTCCAACTTGTAGATCATTGCTCCTCTTTGTAGATCTTTGCTTCCTCCTTCTAGATCCTTGCTCTTCTAGTCTCCAATGGTGATTTGAGAAGTAATTGGGTGGAAATTTGGTAGAGATTTGATGAAATTTGGTTGAGAAAATTTTTAGAACTAGATTTGGAATGAAAAATGAAGAGAGAGAAAGTTTTCATCCCCTTTATATAGGCTTCACTTGCCCCCTCCCTCAAGCTACTATGTAAAGTCTAAAATACCCCTTGGGGCCTCTCATGAAGAAATTAATTAAGGAGGAAAGCTTCTAGTCCAATGGTTTAATTAATTTAATCATCCTCCTAATTAATGAACTTTCTAGTTGGGCTCAATTCTAACAATTAATACATGTTGGTCCATGAGTCTAAACTAAACTAGTTAGGTCAACTAACACAAGTCCAAAAAATAAATCTATCATGCTAATAATAAATAAATAAATATTTAACATGCACAATATTCAATTAATTATAAAATAACCAAAATACCCTTTTCTAGAAAATACGGTAGTGACAGTCATAACTTAGGTCCATAGTCCATCGCCAATAGTAGGCTAACCCTATAACCAAATAAGGACAAAGGTTGAACCACTACACCATGGCAGTCTATGTCCCTAGGTGACTAAAGATTATATAGAATAAGGAAAATAGATTTAAGTATCAGCAAATCAGTTCCTACAGCTTACTATTTTATATCCGGAATAACCGGTAATGCAATAGTATAGGGATCCTCAGATCGTGCAATATAGAAGTGGGACTGGCCAAGCCATAAGTATATATAGGGATATAATTAGTATTGACACAGTCCCTAGCAAGACAACCGGGCTAAATAAAAACTAGTAACAGCCTCTATACGTTTATAGGGTAGATATTGAGTCGGTAAGGATAAAATAATAGTTAGATAATGCACTCCACTAAGAAGGATTATATAAAATATCGAATGGTAACCAACAATACACGATTTTGGGATCTTGTTCCATCCCAATGCTTCTATAAGTTTTAAGTTAACTAATTAGCAATATAATTATATATAGAATCCCGTGTCGTGGCTATATGATCATCCTTCCCATATGTCGTACCGTAGTACAAATATGCTGGGTATGAAACTAGTTCCCAAAGGTAGACTTCTACATTCAATACGTGGATCCACTATAAAAAGGCCCTTTTACAACATTTTATCTACAACATATCCTGAAAATATTGTAAAAAATTAGGGTCTTCTACAATCTTTATTGTAAAAAGTTCTAAAATACATGTGCAAATAATATTTTATATTCAAATGTTAAGGCTTCTACAATGATCATTCTCAAAAGTTGTGTATTACTGTCTTCAGCAATATTTTATGAACATTGTAAAACTTATTAATTTTGACAATGTTGATTTAATGTTGTCAAAGTTATTAATTTTGACAATATTTTTAAAATATTATAGGAATGTTTTCAACAACGTTTATTAACTATAATAAATTTTATATCTTTCACAATGTTTGTTCAATGCCGTAAATTTTAATTTAATTGTAATACTTTATATAAACGCGGTGTATGTATTATCTTTTTACAATGTTGAAAAAATATTGTAAAAGGGTTATATTCAACAATTTTTATAAAATATTATAAAAATTGTGTATTTAATAATGTTAATACAATGTTACAAATTTATCTTTATTTTGAAATATAGATAAATATTGTGGATGTATTTATCTTTTTACTATTTTAAATTGTATATCCATGTGTTTGATAAAAACAAAAAAAATTTTAATCAGGGCACATTATTTCTTACTCGGGGCTAGCTAGGATTGGGGCAAGCCGGGACAACTATTTTTTTACTTGAGGCTACCCACCCTCCTCTCCCCTCCCTCCCAAACCACTCCAAACCTCCTCAAAACCAAATCATTCTAACTTGCACTCTCTCTCTCTCTCTCTTTAAAATCCTAAATTTTTTTTTCTCCACTCCAAATCCCTAATTTTCTTTCCAATCTTCTTCTCAATCTTCTTTCCAGTCTCCCATAAATCATCTTTCCAGTCATGTTCTTCCATATTATCCATCTATAATTTTAGGGTTTATTTTGATATCATTTTGATAAATCTTTTTTCAGTCCTTCTAAATGCCCAAAATATCATTTTATTGTAACATAAAATAGGTTTTAGATTAACTTTGGATAATTTTTTGAACTTTTAAAATCATTTTAAGAAGTCAAAATAATAAAAGTTGGCACATTCACTTGTTGGATGATGAAGGACTGTAAAAAATTTCTACTGTCCAGCAAGGACTGTCAATTTTTTGACAAACCTAATGAAAAATTCATGTACATTAGAACTGTCAAAAAATTTGACAGTCCTAACTGTCGGCAGGACTATAATTTTTTTTGACAATCTTGGTTTACATACACTTAGACTGTCACAAAATTTGACAGTAGTATACTGTAATTTTTTTTTAATTTTTACAATCAGTGGATTTTTCTTTTTAAATTTTTTTGTTTCTATATTGAATATTTTTAGATTCACTTTTTTAGATTTATTTATTAAATATTTTTTATATTCATTAGGAATACTATTTTTTTTTAAATCTACTGTAATAAAAAAATAAAATCTTTCTTATTACGATTACTAAATTATTATTAGTAGATAATTTTATCTTTATAAAAAATAAATAAGAAATAAGAAATAAGAAATTCTTATCCCATTTTTAGTTTTCTTTACTATCTCAACCTGCACCCGGATGGTAGGAATACGAGTACGTGGTACGTCCAGCCTACGTCGCAGCATCGGCGGTTGAGCGCTGTCTAGGTCATCAATATCTAAATATCAATCTCACAAAATAATATGATTACAACCTTTCCATGATATCTTAACTCCTTAAGAAGGACATGATGATAATATAATAATAATGATAATCCTCAATCACAAAATTTAATGGCTCGATATGGTATGTCACGATAAGATAACAAGAGAAAGAATCTGTCTCAAAATATCTAAACTAGATAACACAACAAGTCAAGAAATCAAATATAACATCCCAAGTCTAAGTAAATATCGGAGACAGGTCCGGTACCAAAATACTAAAAAAGAAGAAGATAATAGTAGCCCCAGCTATACCTCCAGGCGGTCACTCCTGAGCTACAGGGTCCAAGGCGGCTACAACTCCTTCCTGGGGTCCGTAATAAGTAGGACACCAGTCCTCCAAGTCAATACCTAAAAATATTATCCAGGTTAGGATGGAACGAGTATAAATCCAACTGCAGTTCCAATACATGGTAAAAATTATAAGACAATAAATAATAATAAAATACATAATAAGATAAGCAGTATAAAATCAAAGCATGGCAGGTAGTAGAAAATGAGCAGACAGTACCAAAGAGAAATAGACAGTAAATATGGAATAAAATAGGAAATACTAAACCTAACTAATTGTTTTGAAGTACTACTTCGATATGTGATCAATAATAAAACCAATAAATAATGTCCACAATAGTATGGCTCAATCATACCGGTAAGGGTATTGGCTATCCATAATAGTATGACTCAATCTCATAGGATTTACTATCCATAATAGTATAATAGTACGGCTCAATCTTATATGATTGGTTATCCACAATAGTACAATACTATGGCTCAATTTATAGTGTTAGCGATCCACAATAGTACAATTGTATGGCTCAATCTCGTAGGATTGGATATCCATAATAGTATAATAGTACAACACAATTTTATAGGATTGGCTATCCATAATAGTACAAAAAAATCCTAATCATGCTCCATCACAATACAAGAAACACAATATTGTGTCAAAATATGAGCATGGTGATCGAGGTATACAATGAGATATGAGAAGCAATAAATCATGACTGAAATCCATAACAACTAATTCATATAACCATCGTATCAAGAATCAAGTAAAATATTACTAAATACATGCATTATAATAACTATCAAGTAAAAAAACTACCAGAGAATGTACTCGACGGTGATCTTGAGCAATGAACAAAAATCAGTCTGAACTGTAGTCCAAATGACCTATATTTGAATTTCAATGTTAATTAGTGTTTGGAATCATAAACATGCTTAATTAACCATGTATTAGATTTCTAGGTCAAAACTAGGTCATTGTGGACAAACTGGATCATTGCCCTGATTCGGGTTCTAAAATACCTATTTAATTAGTTTATGGAGTTATACTATTTAATACTACTCAATAATAGGTAAATACCCTACGAATATAGCTATACTAGGCTATAGACACTAGGTAATCATATCCTTAGTATAAATTAGTATATACTAATACCCTATTACCTTACCCTCAAAATTGGTATCATAAAGCCTATCTTGGACTTATCTCTTACCCTTTACCTTCGTAACATACTCAATACCTTAACTTACCCATACTCAAAACCCCAACTTGACAATAGGACACTAGGATAGCACTATCTAACTAGTCTACACTTTGGTACTTGGATACCATGGTACCCCATCTCATCAACCTACACTAATACCTTAACATAAACTATATTCAACATCCAGCATCTATATACTTAGTATCCTAATACCTAGACACTAGGATACCCAAAACCAAATACTAACTTCTCTAAAATACCCCACTGGTACAGCACAACAGACCTACCTTTGCATATGCTCTACCTAGCTAACTGATACCCTTGTACACTTATACACATATCCTTGATATATTGAAACTGAGGTGTATACTTAACCACTTGATATACCACTCATCTATACCTTACTATACTCTAACACTCAAACCACCATACCTGAACTTAATACTTGCCGTTGATGCCCCAATAATCTGCACATCAGTGCACACTATTCAGATCCTGCACCTAATTGCTCAAGCTCTCCACATCAGTTCATCATGACTGCACAACAAGGTGATGATACCTTCTGCTACATTGTTCCTAAGGTTGCACACAGTCTGCACATCAATGCCGTAGCAGCTGCCCCCTATACTACTCCAGTGCCTCACACCCTATTTTGCCTAGCTAACCCACTACAGTAAAAGCTTAATGTAGTCCACACCCGATCCCCCTATACTCCACTACTCCTGCTACCGCCTGTAATGCACAAGAATGCACTATCTGCAACTCTATTCCCCTTCCGAACCCGAGGCTTCTTTCTTTTTGCACTTTCAAACCTCCCTCGCTGCCAGAACTGAGGACACCCCTTATCAAAATATCCACACATCTTCCAACTGTGCACTTCCTAATCTCTGTTACTCACATACTCCAATTACTGTGGGACTCACTATCATACACAGGTATAATACCGCACTAACACTCTCATACACACACATACAATACAATATACCAAACATTTGGTGTGCATCCATGATACGCACACGTATCACTCTCAAATAGTCATGATACGCCCTTCCAATAGCCACACCATCATGATACATACCTCAACAACCTATAAAACCATCAATGCATTATGATCTAATAATATATATAAACTAGCTATATGCAATATGAATAGAAATACACCTATTGGCTCATAAACACCAAATATACCGACATGTATCATGGCTTATCATGATACGTCCTATACGTATCCAATTATGGATATGTGGACACCATCCAACAATGAAATAGATACTCAAACAAACAAAAGGACACCCCTCAAACATTTGGTTGACACAAATTTAAATTTTTCCTAATTTGGCCAAAAAAATACCTATAATTATCAAAATAAAGGACTATACCACATAGTTCTTCTCCATTGAGGTTGTCCTTTTTATAAGAATAGAAAATCTATACCATGCACCGAAGTGATCCAGCGCTTATACGTATCCATAACATAAGTAGTGTTCCCATGCGCCAGCAGTGCCATTCGCCACTACTACTTCTCTAGTATTCCTATGTGCCAATAGTGTCATGCACCACTAATACTTCTCTAGTGTTCCCATGTGCTAATAATGCCATACGCCACTACTACAGTCCATTGCCTCCATGCGCCAGCAGTACCATATGCTACTACCCTCCATTGATCTCTATATGTCGGGTAAATGTATTCCTAAGGTGCAATCAAAATTACTATGACACATGTCACAAGTATTATGGGTATTAGCAAACCCAGATCTTGAGTGGCTATATAGTGGCCTATTATTGTTACTCCCCGTTCCTGATATACGTATTTGGAACCTATTTCTAATTTAGCATGGTTGCATGTACATGGAGAATAGATCCATTCTTTGGTTTAACCTGGATTATGGTTATTTTATAGGTTGGTTCAAGTCATGAGAACCTTGGTTTAACCCTCAACCCTACCACATATATCCTAACATTTTCTCTCTCTCTCTTTACTTCTTCATTTTGCACCCTTTCTTTAGTTTCTCGCCCCATTTCCGTAGGCAAATACATCTTGTATGAGAAATAGAGAAACCCTCCATATTATTATCCCATTATATTTTTTATGTATTTCTAAGAACTTTTAGTTCTTGGAGTTTTCAGTTTTGATGGGTGGTTTTGAGTATGTCTACTTTTCTAAACTTAGGATTTTATGGGTTTTATAGATTTTTTTCGGTTTTGATCTACTAAACTTATGTCTTTGAAAACTAGTTTTTTTTCACATTATAGAGCTTTCAATTTAGAGTATTTTGGCTTTTGGTTCATCCGATTTGGACTTAAAATGAGTTTTTTATGAAGAGAATAAGATTTTAGTTTTTGGAGTTTTTGCCATGACCGAACCTGCTGTTGGAGAAGACAAAGTTCGCATACGGCCAGTGAGATATGCGGCTAAGATTTTCATACGTCCTGAGAGGGTTAAGCTGCCTAAACTCTTACCGCATACTGACATCATTCGTCCATCGTGTAGGACGCATGACTGCTGATTTACAAAAGTGTTCTTGAACACCTTATGCTTTCACTCACTGAACGAATGGGAATTTTCCTAAGTCCAAGCGACAACCCATGTGGCACTGACACTCATGCAACCTGGAGAGCATGCGGCCACTATTTTCCTTGGATGCATGGCGATGAACCGTTGGCACTTATTTTCTTGGTTTTGTCTTTTCTCTATGACACACTTCATGGCTTGTCACATCAGTCATTTTATGTCATATCACTGACACTTTATTTATTGACCGTCACTTTAACACTTTTCCTAAGTAGTAGACCTTAACCCTGAGCATGCAGCCATGATTCATATGCTGCCAGTACTTGTTATGCGGCCAAGTGGTTCATGCGACCCTGACTTCATATGCTGCTAAGTGGTTCATGCCACCCTGACTTCATATGAGGCCAGGATTCATATGTGGCCTGACTTTCCATGCGGCCTAACTTTTCATACGGCCTGGACTTTCCATGCAAGTCTAGAGACCCATGCGGCCTTGCTTGTTTTGATTGAATATCTTCTTGATTCATGTGACCCAATGTATAATTGGTAATTGAACTCGAATACTGTATCCGAATTGATACTACTATTGCCTGATTATTGTTCATGATAAATGTGCGCTGAGGTACGACACATCGTGTTACATATTAATTGATTATATTTGGATTGTGCATCGAGAAGTCTCTAAATTCCTAATGTGTGATATTATAAATATATATATTATTTCCCCAACACAGACAAGATAGGCAAGTCAACTACCAAATCGTGGCTAGGATATTGATTGTATGAATGTTACATACACGCTTGAAGGAATCCAGATTTGACTTTCATGGATTCGTATATAGCATGCCCATACTTTGTATGACATCTTAAGAAAATTCTCATGTGACTACGCCTTGATATTTCGAACACAACATAGGGCTAATTAGGTAACTAAATATGGTAGTAACATCTGGAGGGAACGGTATCCCGAGATCATGCCAACGAACCTTCCTACAAAGATTTATTCTAGTGACCTATGGGCTGGCCACTACAGTTACTGTATATCATCTGCCATAGTGGAGTGCAGTATCTGACTATTATTATGTCGAGCCACTATTTTACTATAGGAATACTAGAACGCTAATACCGTATTTTTAGCACAGTGGCCCTATGAGGGACTGCTACATCCTATAAGTGCCTATTATAATTATTTGGTTCGATTAGCTCATTTTGGTAATAGTGTAATATGAGGATACATATTATGCATTATTTCTAAGATAACCACAGACTCCACAAAAATAGCAAGCCGTATAAATGATTAGCCGATTTAATAAAATAGACTTGTTTGTGATTGTATTATTTGGTTAGTAGCCTAGGAAAGTGGACTATCATAGTGTGATGGTTCAACTCTTGTCCTTGTTTGGTTGTAGGGTTGGGCCTTCGCGCTAGGATATGCCATAGACCTATGTTACGACATTGAACCTATGTATTATTATATATTTTTCTTGGGTTTTTGTTTCTCTATTTCGTGCTTCCTTTGTGGTACTTGTTATTTGGGGTCTAATCCTACTGGTTTTACCTGGACAGAATTTGAGCCAGTACCCGAGGATCCAGCGTACTTTTTCCCTACTCATGGCGCGTACCAGGAACATGGTCAC
>JAYESA010000011.1:113760135-113905135 GCA_036927795.1 Iris macrosiphon
TCCAGACCTTTCCAGCAGCCACAACAGAACAGACTCAGACTCTAGCTAAGGCACCTTTTTACCAGGCACCACAGCAGTAGAGATAGTTAAAACAAGCTCCATGCCACTACTACAAGAAGCCCGACCACATCTGGGAAGTTTGTAGGAGGAGGTTGGGAGTTTGTTTGTATTATGCTACTGAAGGGCATTAATTGAGGGAGTGTCATCGTCGTACAATTCAAGGAGCAGCTTCAGCTCCGAGGGCATAGACGAGACCACCTGAGTCTTTGCTTAGGACTTGCAAGATCATGACCGGGGGAGACATTATCCTGGTTAATGATATTTACAAGTATCAAAGAGTTACTCTGGAGAGGCCGGAAGTTGAGTGCGTGTCTACTTGTAATGCTACTTCCGAGCTACGATATTGTACTCGGGATAGATTAGTTGAGTAGACACTGTGCTAGCATAGATTGTAGAAGAGATATAGTTTTTTTGGTCCGCCAGGAGAGCCAGAGTTCGAGTTTGCTAGAGGAGCTGCAGAGCAGGGAGAAGACATTATTTGTGGAGCTATGGTAGCAGATAAGGAGTTACCGCATCCATTGATAGCAGAGTTCTTGGATGTGTTTCTTGAGAAATTGCCAGGGTTGCTGCCAGATCGAGACGTTAAATTCTCTATAGACTTGGTGCCAGTGTAGAACCAATTTTACAATATGTCTATAGAGTAAACAACAGCGAGCTGGCCGAGTTGAAGAAGCAGGTAGACGAATTATAGGATAAGGGGTTTATCAGATCGAGTTCTTCACCATGGAGAGCCCGGTATTATTTGTACCAAAGAAGGATGGATCGGTGCGCATGTGCATTAATTACAGGGCTTTGAATAATCTTTATCAAGAATAAGTATCCTTTGCCACAGATTGATGATCTGTTTGATCAGTTGAGTGGTGCGAAGGTGTTTTCTAAGATAGACTTGAGATTAGGCTACCATCAGGTGAAGGTAAAGCCGGAGGACATACCGAAGATTGCTTTTAGAACTCGGTATGGTCAGTACGAGTTTATAGTAATGCCGTTTGGTTTGACTAATGCACCGACGATATTTATGAACTTGATGAACAAAGTGTTCCATCAGTACCTTGACAAGTTCATGGTGGTATTCATCGATGATATACTCATATACTCGAAGACACCGGAGGAGAATGAGGAGCATTTGAGGATTGTGTTGGATGTATTGAGGAAGAAGAAGCTGTATGGGAAGTTGTCCAAATATGAGTTTTTTTGGACAAGATGGAGTTCTTGGGGCATATTGTGACTGGTGATGGTATTTTAGTGGATCCGAAGAAGATTACAGCAGTAGAATCTTGGAAGACCCCGAGTTCGGTAGCAGAGATCAAGAGTTTCTTGGGATTGGCAGGCTACTACATGAAATTTGTGCAAGATTATTTGAGGATTGCCGAGCCGATGACTAGACTCAAAAGAAAGGATGTAGAGTTTATTTGGACGAAGGATTGCCAGGTTGCTTTTGAGGAGTTAAAGAAGAGGTTGACTTTTTCTCCTATTTTGATGTTGCCATCAGGGTCCAAAGGTTTTACTATTTATAGTGATGCAACGTGGAAAGGTTTGGATTATGTTTTTTAGCAAAATGGGAAAGTGATTGCCTATGCATCCAGGCAATTACATCATCATAAAAAGAACTATCCTACCCATGATTTGGAGTTGGCAACAATCATCTTCGCTCTGAAGTTGTGGAAACATTATTTGTACGAAGAGCGTGTGGAGATCTTCACAGACCACAAAAGTTTAAAGTTCATTTTTACGCAAAAGGAGTTAAATATGAGACAGCGTCGGTGGTTGGAACTAATAAAGGAATTTGATATATCTTTGCAATATCATCCTGGAAAAGCTAATGTAGTTGCCGATGCTTTGAGCAGGTATCTGGTAGCTATGTTCTTGACACAAGATCGATATTTGTTGGAGGACTTGGAGAGCTTGGGCATTGAGCTGATTGTTCCTGGTTGTGCTATGCAGATATGGGGATTGCAGATACATTCAGATTTGATGGACATGATCAAGGCAGCACAGTATAAGGATACATCTCTGAGGAGTATCAGAGCTCAAGTGGGAGCAGGATTAGAGGATAATTTTACTATTGCATAAGATGGATCTTTGAGGCATGGAGTTAGATTATGTGTGCCTAGTGGGGAGCTGCATGAGGAGATATTATAGGAAGCACATCGCTCTCAGTATTCCATGTATCCAGGTGCTAACAAGATGTATCGAAATATGTGAGAGAGTGTGTGGTGGTATGGCATGAAGAGAAAAGTAACACAGTTTGTATCTAGATGCTTAGTGTGCCAGCAGGTGAAAGCCGAGAGGCAGAGGCTAGGAGGTTTACTTCAGCCATTACCCATTCCAGAGTGGAAGTGGGAGCACATTACTATGGACTTTATGTCCGGACTTCTGCGATCTCCTGGAGAAAAGACGTAATTTAGGTCATCGTTGATAGGTTGACCAAGTCGGCCCACTTTTTGCCTTTTAATGTGGGTTTGTCTACGGAGAAGCTGGAAGAGTTGTATGTGAGGCAGATTGTTAGGATACATGGAGTTCCTGTCAGCATAGTCTCGGATCGGGATAGTTGTTTCAATTCTTATTTATGGAGGAGTTTGCAGCAGAGTTTGGGCACCCAGCTCAAGTTCAGTACTGCATATCATCCCCAGACAGAATGGGCAGTCGAAGAGGACTATTCAGACTCTCAAGGATATATTGCACACTTATGTACTAGATTTTGGGAGTTCTTAAAAGGACCATCTCCATTTGGTAGAGTTTGCTTACAACAACAGTTACCAGACCAGTATAGAGATATCACCTTTTGAAGCTCTGTACGGTCGGAGGTGTCGTACTCCTTTGTCTTGGGACAATATTGGAGAGAGAGTTTTACTTGGGCCAGAGATGGTTGTAGATGCAACAGAGAAGGTTCAGTTGATCAGAGATAGACTTCAAGTGGCGCAAGACAGACAGCGACATTGGACCGATAGCCATCGGCGACCTTTGGAGTTTGAGGTATAGTTTAGATTTGTTTGTGCATGTTATTGGTTATTTGTTATAGATTAAGTTCTTAAGGTGGTATTTTGTTCTAGGTGGGTGGTTTGGTATTTCTGAGAATTTCTCCGACACGAGGCACGATTCGCTTCGGTGGAGGCTGGAAGCTTAGTCCGCGATTCATCGGACCTTTCACTATTCTAGAGAGGGTCGGTGCAGTTGCTTATAGACTAGACTTTCCATTTGCTTTGGAAGGAGTGCACAACGTGTTTCATGTATCACAGTTGAGATGATACATAGCCGATCTTAGTCATGTATTGGATCACTCAGAGATAAAGGTGGGCCATACTCTTAGCTATCCAAAGCAGCCAGTTGAGATTTTGGATCGGAGAGGGAAGGTGCTGAGGAACCAAACTATTCCTTTGGTGTACGTCACATGGAGGCATCACTCTCCGGGGGAGTCTACCTGGGAGAGAGACGATAAAATGCGAGAGCATTATCCATATTTGTTTGTGCCTTGAGGTATGTTATTTCCTAGTTATGTTCTGTTCATTGTAATGTTCTGTCATAGTTAGTTATGATTCTTTAGTTCTGTTCTGTTTAAGGAGGGTAGACTTGTCACTACCATATTTTCTAGAAAATGATATTTTAGTTATTTTCTATTTAATTAAATATTATGCTTGATAAATAATTATTTGTTGTATTATTTAATTGTTGTTAGATGTTAATTATTTAATTTAGACTTGTGTTAGTAGACGTAACTAGTTAGTTTATAACCATGGACCAACATGAATTAATTGGTAGAATTTAGCCCATTTAGAAAGTCCATTGTTAAGGAGATGGATTAAATTAATTAAATTATTAGACTAGAAGCTTCCTTCCTTAATTATTTCTTTTTGAGAGGCGCAAGGGGTATAATGGACATTTTATAGTAGCTTGAGGGAGGGGAAATAGGGGTCGACTTATTTACAAAGGGGGGATTCTCTTTCCTCTTTTTATTCCAAAACTAGATCTAGAATTTCTCTCAACCAAATTTTTTTATTTTTATTGCATTTTCCTACCAAATTTTATTCCAATTTCCTTCCAAATAACCATTAGAGAATTGAGAAGCAAAGATCTAGAAGGAGGAAGCAAGGATCTACAAAGAGGAGCAAGAATTTATAAGTTGAAGGTAATTTCATCTCAATTGGAGATTTTATTAGGAATCCATCTCCCAATAGGTATAATTCAATTTTTTCCCCTTAAATTAGGTTCTAAATCTAATATTTAATCATAAAAAATCAACCCATATGCATAGGCTACCCATAGGATTTTGTTTTGTGTTCATAGGAGGCCTATTAAGAAAGTTATGGTATTTTTTATGTCAATTTTAGGAGAATTTCGAGATTGATAATTGTTGTGTGTGTCAATTGATCCTATAAATTAATTTGGCATGTGTTTGTGTATTTGGGGCTAGTATCGTATCCACAATTAGGTATGGTCGTAGCCTCGTATCCCAATAATTTGGTGATACGTGTTGATTTGGGGGTTTTTTTCTCCGACACGGGACTTTGTACATGTCATATTTTGACACGGACACGTAGATCTATATTTGACTCTTTGTATTATTCATAAATAATATATATGACTTATTTGTGTCCTTTGGGGTACAATTGGATGTGTGGTGGACTCGTGTCACATGCGTATCCTAGATCTAGTAGGATACGGTGTGATACTCTCCATATGTTGTGTAATTATATGTAGATCTAATTCTTGTGCTCTTAATTCATGAAGATTATATATATATATATATATATATATATATATATATATATATATATATATATATATATATATATATATATTATATATATATATATTATATATAGATATTATATATATATTATAGTATATATAATTGTGCTTCTTGTATCCTAGATCTATGTATTATGTATGTGCTAAGAGTATATATATTATGTAGCCATTCTTCTACATGTATAAATACATATGTTATAGTATATGTGTTATGTGTAAATATGTATATATGTTGTTACAATATATATATATATATATATATATATATATATATATATATATATATATATATATATATATATATATATATATATGTTATTATTATTATATGTGTTTGTTAGGTACATATATTCTATATGGTTGTTGCAATACATATATATGATACTATGTTGATTATAGGTGATATTGTGTAGTATATACATATTGTAGCATGTATATATATATATGTATATATGTATATTTAATTGGATAATTATATTATATATAGTTGCTATATGATTATATATATATGCATATATGTATAATTATCAATATATTTATCTGTGTGTGTTATTGCTATATAGTATTTATGTACATAACACTAGGAAGGGGTGTATGTATAGTTATTAGTAGTTATTATGTTTATAGATGTATATATATACTTTGAGGGTGATATATATATATATATATATATATATATATATACTATTAGTGACAGCAGGAGCATCTAATCATCGACGGCAGCAGCCAATTGGCGACAACAGTAGCAAAACAGCATAGCAGCAGCAACAACTAATCAGCGACAGCAGCAGCAGCATTGTCACTGAAGGGCAGCAGCAGGGAACAACGACAGCAGCCAGTGACAGTTCAGGAAAACTGTCGCTGAAACAGCTGCGTATCAGCAGCATATCCGGGTTTCAGTGATAGTTTTTAGCGACAGTGCAGGAAACTGTCACTAAAACAATAGTATATTTATATATTAGCAGCTTTCAGTGACAGCAGAATAGTTTTTAGTGACAGTTAGGCAGTTATATATATATATATATATATATTAGTATTAATATATATATATGGTTGTATCTCCTAATTTGCTAATTTATTATTGCGTATGTATAATATATTAGTGTAGTATATATGTTTGAGTACCAAGATTTGATTTAATATTGTGTTACCAAGTTGGTTCGAAACTACGGTACCTAATTAATATTGTAATTATGATTCTATATTATTATAAATAATTGTTTGATATATATATATAGTGATATTCTACCTTTAAATTTACGTATCCGGAGATACGGTATCCTAACATTTAAGATATGATTTTGTGGCTTAGACTTTAGTATCTTGAACCCAATATTTTGTGTTAGACTTGTGCAACCTAGAAATAGATAGTTGACCATAGATGACCATAGTTGACCATAGTTGACTATAGTTGACCATAGTTGACCGTAGTTGACTTTTGACTTAGAATTGACTTATTGACCTAGAAGTTGACTAGTTTAACTTATTTTCTTCCCAGAACCTTGTATTGATATTGTATTTCATATCTAGGTCTTTGAGGCACCGTGTCAGACATCGATAAGACTATTTATTGGACTTCAGGTGAGTATATTCTCTGATAGTTTCTTATTTATGATATCCTCTATGTTCATTGTATCTAGTATATATCCATATTTTTCTTGATACGATGGTTACACGGATTGGTATATCCGGATCTCGTCATGAGATATTATTCCTTGGTATTTGGTATATCTTGTGCAAGCCTTATTTCATTGATTATCTTGTACATGTACAGACACTGATTCTCGAGAAGACTAGCTATCTTCTTGGGGAATCCTGTGCCATAGTGTACCATAGTTGGATCTATTATACCAGTCGGGGGTGAAGAGTATGTAGTATAGATATATGATTATACCCATCTTCTATCTTAAATAGTATTAATCATACATCGCACGTATGATTAGCCAGGCCATAAATCTTGTATCTTGTATCAAGTTCCCAAGCCGATCACATGTTAAAGCTAGTACTAACACACTTAGACATTAGTATTCTTGCTCATTGACATATTGCTCATTATTATATTATTTCTAGTATTTTCTTATTATATATATATATATCTCTTGTATGTATTGTGCATCTTGTATATTCACATCTATTTACTATTACATAGTTTTTATCATTGATTAGAACTGCTGTTAGAGATGTACTCTGCTCCTTTCCTGACTGGATATATTTTTTCAGATGGCACTGAGGAGTAGTACCCTACCTATTATGGACCTCAGGATATTGTGGGTTTAGAGTCTGAGACCCTGGCTCAGGAGGGACTTATCCCAACTGAGACAGTTGACCCAGGAGTAGTAGCTTCTTAGTATTCTTTGTACTGGATTTGTCTCCAGCTTATTTTGTTATTTCTTTCAGACTCATTGATGTATTATTTTAGACTCATGAGTTGTATTATGACTATTCTATTCTTTATCTGATTCGTGCTCATTTCTATCTTAATTATGTGATTGAGTATATTATCATTGTTGGTGCTTCATTATATTGTTAGATAGATTATCCAGACATCGTTCTACCACCGATTCTACGGCGTAGGCTGGGCGTTATTTCTGACTTGTATCCCTACACCGGGTGCGGGTCGTGACATATTTTTTGAGGGTTTTGCCTACCCGAAAAGAGTCATTAGATTCGGGGTTCACGGAAAGCTTAGTCCGTAATATGTAGGTCCGTTCGACATTCTCGATCAGGAAGGCAATGTTTCTTATTGTCTTGCCCTTCTGCCTTCGCTACGTGGGGTGCACGATATATTTTATGTATCTCAATTGCGTAGGTATATTCCAAATCTGAGTTATATTCTCGATCACTCTGAACTAGTTGTTGGTACCGACTTATCTTATGAGGAGCAATTCGTATCCATATTGGACTGAAGGAAGAAGGTGCTCAAGAACCAGACTATTTCTCTTATCCAAGTTGCTTGTGGCCATCATTCTCTAGGAAAAGCGATGTAGGAGCGCGATGATGATATTCGATCCTAGTACCCGCACCTATTCAATTCAGAAGGTATATTCTTTCTTATGCCTTCATATCTCAGATTCTATGATCAAGTAAATTACCTATATGTTGTGATGATATTGCTTGCATATGTAGTTGCTACTAGATTTGTATCGTGCTTGTCTTGAGTTCTCTAGCTATTGCTTAGATTCAAATTTTGAGAACAAAATTTTTCTAAGGTGGATAGAGATGTCACTCCCCGTTCTCGATATACATATTTGGAATATATTTTTATTTTAGCTTGATTGTGTGTGCATGGAAACTAGACCCATTCATTAGTTTTACCTGGTTCATAGTTTATTTTGTGGGTTAATTTATGTCATGAGAACCTTAGGTTCAACCCTCAACCCTACCATATATAACCCAATATTTTCTCTCTCTCTCTCTCTCTCTCTTTACTTTTTAATTTTGTACCCTCTCTTTAGTTTTTTTTCCTATTTCCATAGGCAAATATACCTTGCATAAGAAATAGAGAAACCGTTCATATTTTAATTCTATTATGTTTTTATGTGTTTCTAAGCACTTTTAGTTCTTGAAGTTTTTTGTTTTGATGGGTGGTTTTGAGTAGATCTACTTTTATAAACTTAGGATTTCATGAGTTTTATAAGTTTTTCTTGGTTTTGATCTACTAAACTTGTGTCTTTGAAAACTAGTTTTTTCTACATGATAAAGCTTTTAATTTAGAGCATTTTAGCTTTTGGTTTACCTGATTTGGATTTAAAATAAGATTTTTATGAAGAAAATAAGATTTCAGTTTTTTGGAGTTTTTATCATGGCCGAACCTGCTATTGGAGAAGACGAAGTTCGCATGCAGCCAGTGAGATATGCGACTGAGAGTGTCATACGGCCTAAGAGGGTTATGCGACCTAAACTCTTGCCGCATACTGACAGCATGCGTCCATCTTGTTGGATGCATGACTGCTAATTTACACAAGTGTTCTTGAACACCTTGTGCCTTCACTTGGTGAACGAATGAGAATTTTGCTAAATCCAATAGACAACATATGTGGCACCGACACTCATGCGGCCTAGAGAGCATGCGGCCACTATTTTTGTTGGATGCATAGCTTTGAACCGTTGGCACTTATTTCCTTGGTTTTGTTCTTATTTCCTTGGTTTTGTCTTTTCTCTCTGACATACTTTATGGCTTGTCTCATCAGTCACTTTATGTCATATCACTGGCAGTTCATTTATTGACCATTATTTTAACACTTATCCCAAGGATTAGACCTTAACCCTGAGCATGCGGCCATGATTCATATAAGCCCATGACTTGTTATACGACCAAGTGGTTCATGCGGCCCTGACTTCATATGCGGCCAATATTCATATACAGACTGTCTTTCCATACGGCCTGACTTTTTTTGTGGCATAGAATTTTCATGCGGCCTAGAGACCCATGCGGTCTTACTTATTTTGATTGAGTGTCTTCTTAATTCATGTGATCCAATGTATAATTGGTAATTGGACTCGAATACTGTATCCATGCTGATACCACTATTGCATAATTATTGTTCATGATTAGTGTGTGTCGAGGTGTGACACATCGTATCATGTGTTAATTATTTATATTTGGGTTGTCCATCGAGAAAGCCTCCAAATTTCTGAATTCGTGATATTATAAATATATATATTATTTCCCCAATACGGGCAAGATAAGCGAGTCAACTACCAAAATATGGCTAGGATATTGATTGTATGAATGTTACATACACTCTCGTAGGAATCCAGATTTGACTTCCATGGATTCGTATCTAGCATGCTCATACTTTATACGACATCTTAAGAAAAATTCTCATGCAACAACGCCTTGAGATTTCGAACACAACATAGGGCTAATTAGGTAACTAAATATGGAAGTAAGATCTGGAGGGAACGGTATCCCAAGATCATGCCAACAAACCTCCCCACAGAGATTCATTCTAGTACATTGTGTGTTGGCCACCACAGATACTATATATCATCTGCCTTAGTGGAGTGTAGTATCTGACTATTATTATGCTGAGCCACTATTTCACTATAGGAATACTGGAACCGCTAATACCATATTTTTAGCGCAGTGGCCTTACGGAGGATTGCTGCATCCTGCAAGTGCTTATTTTATTTATTTGGTTCGATTAGCTCATTTTCAGCACTAGCATGATATGAGGATACTAATTATGTATTATTTTTGAGATAACCTCAGACTCCACAAAAATAGCAAGCCGTACAAATGATTGGCCGATTTAAGAAAATGGACTTGGTTGTGATTGTATTATTCGGTTAGTAGCATAGAAAATTAGCTATCATAGTGTGATGGTTCAACCCTTGTTCTTGTTTGGTTGTAGGGTTGGGCCTTCGCGCTAGGATATGACATGGACCTAAGTTACAAAATTAAACCTATGTATATTATATATTTTCCTTGGATTTTTGTTTTTTCTATTTTGTGCTTCCTTTGTGGTACTTACTATTTGGGGTCTAACCCCACTAGTTTTACATGGCCAGATTTTGAGCCAGTACCCGAGGATCCAGTGTACCTTCTCCCTACTCATGACACGTAATAGGAACATGGTCGCAGGGTATAGCTAGTGGGTTTTCTTCTTTTGGCTCAACATTGAATATTTACTTCTTTTGGCATTAAGCCACCGGTACCTATTAGCCAGCTCGTTTGAATATTTGTTTTCCTTACTTGATTGTATTAAATCAGACTGCAGCTGATCACTGTCATATATATTTGTTACTCTTCCAGCTCCTTATTTTGTACTGCTGGACTCCAGAATATTTTAAGGAAGTGTTGGGGATGCCTTATTGCTTTAGCATATATGCTCTATGCTTGCTGTTTCTTGTTTGAATGATTGAGACATATAAGTTTTTGACCCTAGAAGACTTGATTGTAGTATATACCCCTTGTCTTATACAGCCGTGATTGTCATACGACAAATAACACCTTGTATGGGGTAGCTGGCCATGTCCATCTCCGTATTTTGGTACTGGAGCATGACAATTATAATATGTGCCACTATACGTCAGCATGATATGCGCACGTATATGCGTGTTGGGCTCTCTAAAAACTATAAATAGTGGGCATCTCCCACACGCAAAAAAAGGAAGAAAAATGAGGACCACGACCAAAAAGAGAGAGAGAAGAGGATAAAAAGATAAAAGTGCCATAAGGGACACCCGCTGAGTCGTATACTCCAGCTCCCCGAAGCCTCGTCGACCTCCTTGGTCCTGGACCGTCAACGGAGTAAAGGAGCCACTACAGTGCTCTATCTCTACTATCACGCTTACCTAGACTTATTGTTTTACTGACTCTAGGTATTAGAGATTCTTTTGTACTATTTGTTAATTTTTGATCAATAAAAAAAGATCGTTCAACTTTTCTCTCCTTCGAGCATTGATTCAGAGATATCGACAAAAATGGTGACTCTGATGTGGAAGAGCTTCTCCTCCAACGAGAAGCTGGTGACGTAATTCGGCGTAACCAAGCTCGATTTGACTCAGAGGATGTTGGTCATTCGCTTCGACCAATATGCATTTGAAGACATGCTGGACAAGCCGACCTCTCCAATAAGGCTCGTATGACCTCACAATAATCGCAAGCATTGGGTCGCCAAGGATGCCTTATCACGCCCGAGGTTGGTACTCAAAGTATTGCCAACCTTCGTTACAGGTGCAAATGAGGTTGACATATGTCCCACTGATAAGCCGAGCTTTCTAATGAGGCTCGTACGACCTCGAAAGACTCACAAGATTTGGGTTGTCAAAGCCACTGCACCAAACCCTAAATCTATCCCAGAAGTATCGCCAACCTCCGTCGTAGGTGCACATAAGGTTGGCGCGGATCCTCTCTCCATCTTCGAAGCCACTCTAGAGGAGAACTGTACTGAACCTCAAGAGATGCGCCCCTATAATAACCCACGTATGAGAAGCCGTATCATGCCGGAACATAGGCGCATAAAGTCCTCTCCACACACGATGTTCTCCAACAAGGATTCATATGGTCCTCACCTGGATTCCTTATAGTATGCACCTAAGAGCACTGGTTCAAGGAAACCTGGACCAACCTGAGCCATGCGTGCTCATGGGGATGCACAACCAGCCCTTTAAAATCATGCGTCATTGCTTGTCATGCACGCTGCTGATTGGAGACTCTATATGGCTGACCCCGGCACTCATGCACCGAAAGTGGGTCAACCGTTAAAGCCTTCCCAAACCAACTTAGATGCCGCAGTTATAATTAAACCAAGTTGGGGAGCAAATACTGTGATGACAGACCCATGCACCCAGTTTGGATACACATATAAAATGGGTCCATGTCACGATAAGTCTTCCACTAATAATCCGGTTACAGTTTCTATGGAAGAACTGGGTCAGGGAGCAAACCTTCCACTTTTACCTCTATGCGCAAGGATTGCCCGAGCATATGAAATGGGTATAAAAGTAAAGCTTCCCTCGTCTGATTTACTCACGTGATTTGTAACAAGCGTAAGAAGAAAGAAGCAAACCTCGTACATACATGTCCCCTCAAGAACACACGTGTGCCAGTATCATATTAAATTAATTCTGCACTAAGGCATCAGTTCCTCCAACCTGACAGTCGGTACTCCAGCGATTGTAACTCGCGGCACCAACCCGACGGCATCCTAGAAAATAACTCTGGGACAAGTTATGAAGAATATCTCAAAGAAAGGCTTACCTAACTTAAGGGTGCCGGTCAGCGCATCACGAAGCCATCCATGAAGTAGCAAATAAACACCTACTATGGGGGTATTACAGGGCACGCACTCAAAACTAAGGACTGGGGGTAGCCATGTTCTCCCAACTAAGGTTGAAATTGGAGCTGGGGGTAGTAATCCTCCGGTGTTCCTTATTTCTATCCTACCGGAAGGACAATAAATCCTTGCGAACGGATGATAACTTAGCCAAACCTTCCAGGTCGAGCCTGCAATTAAAACTGGGGGTAGCAATCCTTCAAATAATAAAAACAAAGGAACACTAGCCACTCTCTATTAGGACAACAAGACTTGGACATCTATGGAATACTACCTACTTCTCGTCCATCTCTTCCCACGTAAACTCATTATACATGGCAGAAGATGAGCATGACACAGGATCCAGTAACCAGTAACGCCTTGAGAAACTTGAAGACATGATGCAGACGCTGAGCACCTTGATGCAGACTTTAACTCATACAGTGTTAAAACTCAAAGAGAACCTAGTCCTGACATAGCCACGAACCCCGGGAAGAACAAACCCGGACTAGAGAAACAATGCAAAATCTGGCATGCCTGATCCGGCTCCTCATGTCTCAAGTAGCTAGACCGTACCTTGATCCTCTACCACTCTTCTGCTAGATGATATCCAGGAGACTCTAAGAGATTTTTGTGCCCGCGTTGATGCTCGGGATAATCAAGACAGGCTCCAAAGGCTTGGGATCCAGCAACCCTATCCTCCCGAGTGGGATAACGTGGTATAACCTTCCAAATATGTCATGACCCGCACCCGAAATAAAGGCATGAGAAGTGATCAACGTCCAGCCTACGCCGCAGCTTTGGCGATAGAACACTATCTGGGTCATCCATAATCTAATATCTCACACAATATATACATGGTACCTGTCAGTCACCTCAACTCCAAACGAAGGAACAATATGGTAACTTATAAATGTAAACTATACTCAATCATATTGCAAACTAAGAAAGATAAGCACGAGATAGAATAATAAAATAAAAGAGTCATAATACAACCACAAGTCGGAGATAATATATACATGCCATAAGCCTCAATAAAAGTCTAATACAAGTCTTAACAGATAATCTAAACCTCCTTGGACTCTAGTAATAGGTCCTCCTGTTCTAAAGAAGTATCCTCTAATGGTACGTCATCCTGCGGCCCGTAGTAGGTGGGATACTGGTCCACAAGAAGAATATCTAAAAAATATATTCTGTCAGGATTGGAGCAAAGTATATAACTTTAAAAGTAGTTTTAAATATATAATAGAGCATATACAACAGATAATAGAAAAGAATACAAGATAACTAAACATCAGAATGTAATAAACTAGAGTGAATAGATAATGTACTGGAATGAAGAACAAACAATAGAATAACTGCAATAAATAAAAACAGATAAACTGGCTAATGTGCCATAGAATATAAGTTTATTATGTGATCGATTTGGGTTAAACACAAATACAATATGGTAACTCGATTACACGTGTGATATGTAATCGAGATATCCACGAATACACTTGGGCTTGATCACATAACCAACTCATATTCCCCCATCCCCAACTAATACCAATGGATCCAATCATGACACGTTACGAACATGAATATGGGCACATTGAACACGAGCAGTGTGGTGTGTGAACACAAATTATACTAAAATCAATACCCGATACACAAGATGAAATATATGTGAAGGAGTACCCACTGAACATGGTAAGGGATAATATCTGACAGGATCCATATAGTACCAGTCCGTGTAACCGCTGTGTCATAATCAAGTATACAGTTCTAAAATATATGATATATATACTATCATAAAATAAAAACTAACAGAGAAATGTACTAGCCTGTAGTCCAGAGAAATAAATGAGTCTCGGTGTCCAAACTGGTGTCACACAGACCTATATATGAAATTCTATGTCAAATTGTGTACTAAAGTGAATAATGCTAAGATGATCTAAACATGCCTCTCCAAGTCTATTTCTAGCTTACTAGGTTCATACTAGGTCAAACTAGGTCTTATCTAACTTTTTAGGTCCATACCTAGTCTCTAGGGTGATTACAAGTCTAAAATATGCAATACTAGGTTATACTTAATCTCTAAGTCAATACCCAAAGGTATTAGCTATACTAGCTAGTATAAATATTATATATTGTCTATATATATACCAATACTACATTACTTAGTGATACCTTGACTTATAGCTAGACTGACATCAATACTATACTAATTTAATACTAACAAATATTTAGTTATATACTAAGTTAACTCATCTACATATATACTAACTAAACTCATAACCCTTACTAATACTAACAGATTTTTATATACTAACTGGGGATAACCAACAATCATTAACTTAACTAACCCTCTAAGATCCAAAAATGATATCTAACTTAACCAACTAATAACACTAATTGTTCACTACTAATAACTATACTAACTTAGATATAGGCTAGTACCTTAATTTAAGGCCTAACTCAAGAATACTTCCTTACCTTACTCATAGTTACTGTTGTAATGAGTCAAAGCTCGATACATCAACCCTAAACTCTATGTTGTTGTTGCTGCTGATATCCTTACTGACTTTGCAACTGCGGCAGTTGCCTCACCTCACCTTTCATACACCTGCATACCCGAGTCCCCTTAGTTCCTACTTGATACTTTTTACTATCATCCAATCAACCAATATAGACACTCACCTACTATCTGATACTCTATTGCTACCCATCTAGCTGCTGATACTGCTATTGCTGTTGCTACATACTGCTATTATTGCATACTTGATGAGAACATAAAATTTTATATTTTTATTCTTAATGTATACTCCTTTATGCTCATTTGATGTCTAAAGATACTCATTATTTTTATATTTTGATCTAGGATACAATTGGAGTCACTAAATATAAAATAGAGCTAATTATCAATTCTGGATAGTTTTGACATCTTGTAGTAAAATGGTCATAACTTGACATTCGAAGTCCAATTGAGCTGATCCAAATTGATTCGAATAGCTAAGTGATAGAGGTACAATTTTGCTGTTTTAAGTTTTCTAAGATTCTGGCTGCATCATGGACCAAATCAGGCTTGAAGTTGAGTCAACTATGCAGTGCACGAAAAGGGGAGCTAAATTAACCATTTTCCAACTTGTTCGAAGATTTTATTTTATTGTTTGGGTTGTTGTAACTCTTAGAGGATTTGTGGAAAGATATTGTGATCTTCAAACAACTAATTCAGAGTGTATAAAAGGGGTAGAGATCAGGAGAAAATGGAGAACAACACACAACTCTTCTTCTTCTTCTCCAATATTCTTTTGAAGTTTTTATGAACATGCGGAGCTAAAAGCCTTGTTGGTCGAAGGAAACAGAAGCCTTGGAATTAATAAACTTGTGAGATCTAAATTATTTTCATATGTTTGATTTATGCTTTGAGTATTGAATATTTTTCTATGCCTACTTTCATGATTATTTTATTTAATTACTAGGAGGCCTACTAGTCTATTATCCATTTCGATCTACTACTAAATTAGACATCAAATCCATAATTGTTTGATTTTTCTAATTTGTGAAACAACCAAGATTTAATAAACTGCTTTTTTATTAGATCTTAGGAGAAAAACTTTTGACAAAATTAAATGCAACCGCTTTTGTTTGTGTTATTTTGCTTCATCGATCTCTTGGTTCTTTAAGAAATTAATAGATTAAATCTTCAGCGCTTGTCTTAGATTATTTAGTAATTAAAGCTAATTAGATCGCTTGTTTCTAATTATCTAAGCCTAAGAGAGAGAGAAAATACTTTCAAAGGTGAATATTCAAAGTATGATAATTTATGTTTGCAACAATGATCAATTTTAAGATTCCAATGGTGGATGTTGACTGAGACCAATATTTTTTTTCTTTTGATTATTTTAATACTTTAATTATTTTTAGCTCTTTTTAATTTGTTTTGATCCAAAACTCTCCCCCTATCCTATTTCACATAGCATAAAGATCAACTAATTACTCTTCGTGGGATCGATCCTTACTCTCACTACTACATATTATTTCAAGAGTAAAGGTTTTATTTTTGGGTGCCTACGACAGCATACCAATACTGCTATTGATACTACTGCATACTGCTATTACTATTGCTGCATACTGTTATTACTATTGTTGCATACTGCTATTGCTGCTACTGCACACTGCTATTATTGTTGTTGCATACTGCTATTGCTATTACTGCATACTGCTATTTCTACTGCTGCATACTGCTATTGCTATTACTGCATACTGCTAAAGCTATTTTTATATACTGCTACTGTAGTTTTACTATAAATGCTATTTCTCCTGCAGCACCTAGCTGCTGCTGCATACTGCCTGCTCTATAGTAGTGCAGGAGTGTGCACTGCTGCTACTACTTCTACACCTAGTTGCGGTATACTGCTAAACCTTTCCCATAACTCCTCGATATTCACACACACAACACTTAAATCCTAACTGCACAAACTAGACACTAACACCACTGTGGTGTCACAATACACTGCCACACTCAATTACATACATACAAAGGAATTATAGATATATAAGTATAATATAGACTAGTATGTATATATATATATATATATATATATATATATATATATATATATATATATATATATATATATATATACACATCACACATATACATTATATACCTATATAAATATATTCTTGTGTCAATTGATCAAACACTTAGAGTGTGTACTTGTGATATTCATGATACGTATCCAAGTAAAGGGTCAAAACCTAAATTCTTCATCAATAATCATACAAACACATCAACCACCGTATAATATGACCAAAGTAACTTGCTATAAGGAGAATTTAGGATTAATTGTGCAAAATCTCCAAAATTGGGCCCCGAATTGTACCATATCATAAAATACCATGATATGGCCTACATGTTTCCAATTATGGACACGTACCTAGTCCCATAACCTAAATCTAAATCTAATTTGATCTAATTGGTCTCATAACACACAATTGATGTATCAAATTTATAATTTCCCTAATATGTACACAAAATACCACATAGAACTTATAATACATAGCTAAATAGCCTAGAACTTGTTCATATAGGTAGTCCTACGCCATAGGGTCATTCCTAATGGTTAAATGCATGGTTAGGAAGCTATAATAAAAGAAAAATTCAGGAATTACCAATTAGAAAATGAATTTTCAATGAAAATATAATTAGACAGGATTCATACACGATCTCTAGCTCCAAAGTTCCAAGAGTGATAAATTTGAGAAGGAAATGGTAGAGAATTGAGTAAAAAAATTAATGGAGGAAAAATACAAAATTGGGGATATAGAATTTGGGAGCAAAATGTAATGAATAAAAATAAGGAAGGAAAGAGAAGAACCACCCCTAATAGTTGTCGGCCTATTCCCCCTTCCCCAAGCAAAATTAAATATCCAAGTTTGCCCTACATGATGAATTATGAGAAATAATTAAGGATGGGTATTTTTGGAAGTCGCTAACTAATTATAATTAATTAAATCTCCTTAACTAATTAGTAGAAATGACTAATGGGCTTGGGTCCAAGTTAGGCTCACTTATTGTCATGACAAGTCTAAATGGTCCATACGTGTCAAGTCTAAATATTGGGCTAGTCTCTCTAACTAAACTAAATAACATAAGTCTCTAATTAAATAACTAATACTAGCCACAAATAATTATAGCTCAACATAAATAAATAATTAATACAATCATCATAATACTATTTAGTATTAAATTCTAAAATTAAATACCCATGCCAAATTACCAAACTATCCTTTGCTGAAAAAGTGAGGGTGACAATCCTACCCACCATAGAAAATTTTTGTCCTCGATATTAAGAAAGAACTAACTACCAAAATCAATGAATACAAGCAAGAAATAATTATACCTCACTGCTCAAACAGATAAGGGTATCGCTCACGCATCTCGACCTCTCGCTTCCAGGTACTCTCTCCTAACGAGTGATGCCTCCACGCGACGACATCAAAGAAATCATCTGGTTCCGTAGCACCTTCTTCCTGCGGTCTAAAATCTTCACAGGATGTTCTGGGTAGCTGAGAGTCAAACCAACCTCGACATATAGAACACGTTGTGCACTCCCTCTAATGCAGGTGGCAAGTCTAAGCTGTAGGCCACCGTACCGACCCTCTCAAGAATACTGAAGGATCCGATGTATCGTGGACAAAGCTTTTTGCCTCTACCAAAGCGAATCGTGTCTCATGTCAGAAAAATTACCAGATCGCTAACCTAGCATGAAATACAGCCTTAGTACTCTAACAAAAAAAAGCAATCATAAGCAATACAAACAAAATATATACCTCAAACTTTAATGGTCTTCGGTGGCTATCATCCCAATGTCGATATTTGTCCTGCACCACTCGAAGTCTATCCCTAATGAGCTTCACATTCTCAGCTACATCCACTACCATCTTTGGTCCTAATAAGGCTCTCTCACCAATATCATCCCATGAGGACGGAGTATGACATCTTCGTCCATACAATGCCTCAAATTATTATATCTCGATACTGGCTTGGTAGCTGTTATTGTAAGAAAACTCTACCAAGTAAAGATGATCCTCCCAAGGGCCTCCAAAATCTAAAACATAAGTGCGTAGCATATCCCCGAGAGTCTGGATAGTCCTTTTTTGATTGCCCGTATGTCTGAGGGTGATATGCGGTACTGAACTTGAGCTGAGTACCCAAGCTAGCCTGTAAACTCCTCTAGAAGTGGGATGTAAAGCGACTATCCCAATTTGAGACTATGCTCACAGAAACTCTATATAATCTGACTATCTGACGTAGATACATATCTACTAGCTTCTCCGTAGACGTACCCACTTTGAATGGCAAAAAGTGAGCTTATTTGGTCAACCTATCTACGATGCCCCGAATTGTGCCTTTCCCTCCTGGAGAATGCGAAAGCCCTGAAACAAAGTCCATCATCACATGTTTCCATTTTTACTCTAGAATGGGTAAAGACTGAAGCAATCCACCTAGCCTCTGTCTCTCTGCATTTACCTACTGGCATACGAAGCATCTGGATATGAAGCTAGCCACCCCACGCTTCATACCATAACACCAAATATGCTCTCTCATGTCCCTATACATCTTGTTGGCACTTGGATGCATAGAGTACTGAGATTGATGTACCACCTGAAGAATTTTCTCATACAACTCTCCACTCGGCACACATAATCTGGTACCATGCCACAATGATCCATCATTTATAATACTGAAGTCCTCTGCCAATCCCATCCGTGCCTGCGCTCTAATGCTCCTCAGAGACTCATCATCAAACTGTGCAGCTCTGATCCGATCCATCAACTCTGTCTGTACCTGTAGTCCCCATATCTGTGTCACAATCCATGAACTAGCACCTCAATACCCAAGCTATCAATATTGGCCAATAAATATTTGTCCCAAGTCAAGTACATAGGCCACTGGGTACCTTCTCAAGGCATCCGCGAGTATATTGGCCTTCCCTGGATGGTACTGCAAAGCAATATCAAAGTCCTTCATCAACTCCAACTACTCTGCCTTATGTTGATCTATTTTTGTGTAAACACATACTTTAAGCTCTTGTGATCTGTAAAGATCTTTACCCGCTCTCCATACATGTAGTTCTTTCACAGTTTAAGAGTAAAAATAACTGCTGCCAACTCCAAGTCATGGGTAGGATAATTCTTCTTATGCAGACGTAATTGCCTGGAAGTATAGGCGATCACCTTCCTGTTATACTGCTACGTACAACCAAATCCCTTACCCGATGCATCACTATATATAGAAAATCCTTCTGTCCCTGATGGCAACGTTAATACTGGAGCTGTAGTCAACCTCTTCTTTAGCTCCTCAAAAGTAGCATGACAATCCTTAGTCTAGACGAACTCTACATCCTTTGTCATGAACCGTACCTGAATATTCGGGCACGAGTATATGGGTACGCCCAGCCTATGTCACAGCAATAATGGTAGAACGCTGTATGGGTCAACTCTAACTAACTAAATATCTCAACAATATATATATGGTACATGCCAATCATCTCAACTCCAAAAGGAGGAACAATATGGTATCTCATAAATGTAACTATACTCAATCATAATGCAAACTAAGGAAGATAGAGCATGAATAGAATAACGAAAAAAGAATCAAGATACAATCCACAAGTCTGAAATAATATATATGCCAAGTCTCATAATAATCTAATACAAGTC
The DNA here is from genome assembly GCA_036927795.1 of Iris macrosiphon. NCBI lineage: Eukaryota > Viridiplantae > Streptophyta > Magnoliopsida > Asparagales > Iridaceae > Iris > Iris macrosiphon. Next base: position 113,780,919 of record JAYESA010000011.1, read on the forward strand.
CACCAAAATATAAACTAAATCTTCTCATGCTCTGGTACTAAGTCCTCCTGATCTACAAGAGTATCCTCTAATGGTATGCTCTCCTGCGGGCCGTAGTATGTAGGACACTGATCTATGAGCCAATCATCTGGAAAAATATATCTAGTCAGGATTGGAGTAAAGTACTTACCTCTGAAAGCAATTTTAAATACATAATCGAGCATATAAAACATATAATAGAAAAGAATATAAGATAATTAAACAACAGAATAAAATAAACTAAAGTGAATAGGTAATGTACTGGAATAAAGAACAAGCAATATGAATATTTGTAATAAAAAGGAATCATTAAAATCTAACTAATGTGTCTTGGAATACAAGTTCATTATGTGATCGGTTTAGGTTGAATACGAATTCAATAAGGTAACTCGATTACAAGTATGGTATATAATCGACATGTACACGAATACACTAGGGCTAGATTACATAATCAACTCTTACTCCCCCATCCCCAACTAATACCAATAGATCCAATCACGACACGTTACGAACAAGAATATGGGTATACTGAACACGAGCAGTATGTGAACACAAAATACAATAAATTAATACCCGATATATACGATAAAATACATATGAAGAAGTACCCGCTGAATATGGTAGGGGATAATATCTCCTGACAGGATCCATATAGTACCAGTTCATAAAATCACTATGTCGGAATCAAGTATACAGTTTTAGAACTTGAGATATATACACTATTATGAATTAAAAACTAACAGAAAAATGTACTCGTCTGAGGTCTTGAGCAAGGTGTGTCTCTCGATGCCCAAGCTGGTGTCACACAAACCTATATATGGTATATGCATCAATACAAAGTTTTAGAAATGAAAATAAGTTAAACTAGTTCAATTCTAGATCATAAAGCCATTTCTAAGTTAAAATAGTCAAACTAGGTCAAACTAGCTATTTCTAGGTTGTATAAGTCTAACTCTAGGATATTAGGTCCATATACTATGTAACTAGGCCATACTAGCTATGCTAAGATACTAGGATACCAATAAAGTACCGTATCATAAGATACACAAGTTATTAGTTATAAAAATACTATAATATATACATACAAGACAATATACATTGTACTCTTAGCTAAACTAATGCTAAGTGGATACCTTGGCTTTGAACCAATGCGGTATCACACCACCTACACACCCATCTTGAAATACAAACACAATACCTTGAACATAAACCAATACCTTGACATTACCTTGGTATCACAAGGTAATTCAAATTCTAACATGTAACTAACTACCCATACACCTAACTATATACTAACATGTATTTAAAACTTATACAATACTATACTAACTACATACTAACAACCAGTACGTATATATATATACATATAACTAACTAGTTAACAATATATATATATATATATATATATATATATAAAACTAGTCTAACAATATAACTAACTAACTAGAGCTATAAGTTAACTAACCTCACCGTGTTGTTGCTGTGCATTGCTCTAGCTGCTGCAGCTGCTGCCCTTGTTCTTGCTGTTGCTGCTGCAGCTTGCTGCTGTTGTTGCTGCAGCTGCTGCTGTTGGTGCTGCAGCTGCTGCTCTTGCTTTTGCTGCTGCTGCAGCCCTTGCTATTGCAGTTATTGTTTCTCTAGTTGTTACTAATGCTGCTGCCCTTGCAGTGAATGCTGCTGTAGCTACTGATCTTGCTGCTGAATGATGTAGTTGCTGCTGCCCATTCTATTGAATGCTGCTGCCGTAGTTGCTGAAACCATGCAACTAGTTGCTGCTGAAGCTGCTCCTCCTCTTGTTGTTGCTGCTGCAGTTGGTTGCTGCTCTAGTTGCTACACATGATGCTGAATGCATGCTGCCCAACCCCCTTTCAATGCACACACTGACACTCTATACTTCACTCACTCAATCACAATGCACACACTGACACTCTATACTTCACTCACTCAATCACACACTTAGACACACACACACACACACACACACACACACACACACACACACACGAATATATATCACTATACATACATATATACATATATATAACTCTCTCTCTCTCTCTCTCTCTCTATATATATATATATATATATATATATATATATATATATATATATATATATATATATATATATATATATATATATACCTCCATATATATATGTACCACATACATATATATCTATATCTATATATTTACATATATAATCACTAAGTATATACATAATAATAACCATACTATTAATGCATATGAACCCCCTATCTCTTATGACCACCAATACCTCAAAATGAAACATATATATATATATATATATATATATATATATATATATATATATATATATATATATATATATATATATATCATACAACCATTATAATCAAAATATTCTAATAACTATTACCAAGTATATTGAATCTAAAATGCAATAAAACAAACACGTGGAGTGCACCGCACCCGTATCACACTCATTCTATGATACGCTTGCGATACGGCTCCACCACACAACCAAATATATCTCGAAGGACACAAGCAAGTCTAAAATTATAATTATGAATAATACGAAGAACTAGCTACTCAATTACGTGCCTATGTCAAAATATGACATTCTCAAACCCCCGTGTCGGAAGAAAACTCCTAAATTAACCTGTATCTCCAAATTATCGGGATACGGCCGACACATATCAAATTATGGATACGATACTAGTCACACACAATCAAACACAATCAAACACATATCAATTTGGTCTAATTGACCTATTGATAAACACAAGATGTGCCAATCTCAAAATTCTTCTAAAATTGACACAAAATACCACATAACTTTTTTCATAGGCCTCCTATGAACCTAATTCCAATTCCTGTATGTAGTTTTAGTTCTTGGGAGGGTTTTTTATGATTAAATTATAGATTTAGAACCTAATTAGAGCAAAAAAAATAAATTGTACCTATTGGGAGATGAATTTCTAATAAAATCCCTAAATTGAGTGAAAAGAGCCTCCAACTTATAGATTCTTGCTCCTTCTTGTAGATCCTTGCTTCCTCCTTATAGATCCTTATTCTAATAGCCTCTAATGAAGAATAAGAAAGGAATTGAAAAGGTATTTGAGTAGGAATTGGTGTGGGAATAAAAAAAATTTGGAGTAGGGAAAATTTTATATCTAGATTTGGAATTACAAATAAGGAGAGAGAGAGAGAGAGAGAGAGAGAGAGAGAGAGAGTCTCTCTCCACCCCTATGGTGGCTGGTCCTTTCCCCTCCTCTAAGCTACTATAGAAAGTCTAAAATGCCCTTTGGGCTTGTCATGAAGAAATAATTAAGGAAGGAAGGTTCTAGTCTAATTGGTTTCACTAATTAATTCATCCTCCTAATGAATGGGCTTACTATTGTGCTTAATTCTAATTAGAATTAAATATTAGTCCATGGATCTAAACTAAACTAGTTAGGTCCACTACACAAGTCCAAAAATATAACTAACATATAACAATAAAAAAATAATACAATAAATAAATATTTATAACATGTATAATATTTAATATAATAATTCTAAAATAAATATACCATGCCCCATTACTAAACTACCCTTAGTTGGAAAAATGAGGGTGACATCCTTCCTAGTTAGTCTAGTCATCGGCTCTACAATCCTAGAATAATCCTGAACAAATCTTCGTTAATAGCCCGCCAATCCAAGAACTCTTCTAATCTCTGCCACTAAATTTGTGGTAGATCATGACTCAACTGCTGAAATCTTTTTTGGGTCTACTGAGATTCTGTCTCCTATAATCACATGCCCAAGGAATTTAATATTATCAAGAAAGAAGTCACACTTCGAAAGCTTGCCATATAGCTTCTCCTTTCTGAGGGTCTCCAAAACTATCCTCAGGTATTTCTCATGTTCCTCGGGGGTCTTCGAATAAATCAATATATCGTCAATGAATACTACCACAAAATGATCCAAATATTGATGAAATACCTTATTCATCAGTTTCATGAATACTGTCGGTGCATTGGTCAACCTAAACAACATTACCAAAAACTCAAACTGCCCATACCGAGTTCTGAAAGCTGTCTTCATAATATCTTCCTTCTTCACTTTCACTTGGTGGTACCCCGACCTCAAGTCTATCTTTAAGAATACCTTCGCTCCGCTCAATTGATCAAATAAATTATCAATCCACGGTGATGTATATTTTGTTCTTGATAGTGACGTTGTTGAGTGCCCTGTAGTCGATATATATGTGAACCGACCCATCCTTCTTTGGTACAAATAATACCAGAGCACCCAACGATGATATAGAGCGGATAAAGCCCTTGTCCTGTAACTCATCCACCTGCTTCTTCAACTCTCCCAGTTCGCTGTTGTTCATTCTATAGACGTATTATGATTTTGGCTCTACACCTGATACTAAGTCTACAGAGAACTCCATATCTTATTCTGGTGGCAACCCCAACAACTCCTCCGGAAAGACGTCCATATACTCAGTAATTAATGGATGTGGTGGCTCCTATTCTTCTACCAAAGCTCCATAGAAATCTCTCTCGCTCTACTCTGTGGCTCCTCTAACGAACTCAAACTCTGGCTCTCCTGGTGTCTGAAATAAAACTCTGCCTCTACGATAATCAATACTAGCATGGTGCCTACTCAACCAATCCATCCTGAGTACTATATTATAGCTCGAAAGTGGCATTACAAGTAGACACACGCTCAACTTTTGGCCTACCAAAAAACCTCTTCGATCCTAGCAAACATCACTGACCAAGATAATTCTACTCCCGGTCGTGATCTTGTAAGTTCTCGCCAACAGTACAGTCTCAAGGTGATATTTCAGAGCAAAAGATACAGATACAAAACTATGTGAAGCACCAGAATCAAATAAAGTATAAGCTAGAAAAGAATCAAGATAGACTGAACCTGAGATAACATCACCGACTGGCTCCTACTCCTCGATGGTCAAGGCAAAAGCTTGCTCCTATCGCTGGGCACCTCTCTGCTGGTGCTGGTACTGAGCGAACTGCTGCCGTTATAGTGGTAGAGGAGGTCCTCTCTGTTGTCCCGTTGGTGGTCTCGTAGGTGCTCTCTGTGCCTGAGCAACGTCCTTAGTTGGACAAGCTGGAGCTTTAGGACAAGTTGGAGCTTTAGGACAAGCCCTCAACTGATGGTCTCCAGATTCGCATAATAAGCACTGGCCCAATCTTATCCTATATGTATCCCATCCGTGTCCTTACTTCTTACAGAATAGGCAAGGAATAGCTGGCCTCTGGATCTGGTTCATCTGTTGTACCGGCGCTCTAGCTGATCCATGATACTGCTACCTCGCCTACTGGAAGTGCCTCTGGTGCTGGTACTGAAAATGAGGCCACTTTATTAGACCCGTTTTAGTACTGGATCCTCCTATGTCTCTCAGCCTCTTAGAACCAAGCTCTAGATCATCCTCTGCTCACTATGCCTGCCTCAGAATCTCCTTAAAAATAGCGGAGGGATCTCCATTCGTATATGATTTAATCTCCTTGTTCAGGCCCTTCCTAAACTTCTTGGCCCTTCCTATGGGGTTCTTCCCTTCCACAAAGTGACCTAATCTGCAATACTCGATCGTATACTCATCTACCGTCATACCTCCATGAACGAGGTACCGAAACTGGCTCTCTAGAGACGTTAGAACCACATCTGGAAAGAGCTTTTCCTTGAAGAACTCCTTGAAAGCTTCCCAAGTAAGTCCCAGTAATAAAATCCTGGGGTCCATCCTGAACCAAGTCAAGGCGATGTCAAACATCATGCTTCCTACAACCTCCATCTGTAACCTCTTTGGAATCTGCGCCAACCACAGGTACCGCTTAATATCTTTTATCCAATTATCAACATAAATTTTACGACCCGCACCTGATTATTCGGGCATGAGTACGTGGTTACGCCCAGCCTACCCCACATCATTGATGGTAGAACGCTGTCTGGGTCATTTCTAACTATCTAACATCTCAACAATATAATTGGTACCTATCAATCATCTCAACTCCAAATGAAGGAATAATATGGTATCTCACAAGTATAACTAATCTCAACCACAAAACAAACTAAGAAAGATAAAGCACAAATAAAATAGCAAAGGAAAGAATAAGATACAATCGATAATCTGAAATAATATGAAAACTGTGAATCTCCACAAATATAATACTCTAATACATGCCAATACAAATAACTAGTCCTCCTCGGGCTCTGCAACAAATAAGGTACACCGTCCTGTAGCCCGTAGAATATGGGACACTGTTCTATAAGCTAATCATCTGAAAAAAATATTCAGTTAGGATTGGAGCAAAGTACATACATCTGAAAACAGTTTAAATAACATAATCGAGCATATAAAATAGATAATAAAAATAAAATACAAGATCACTAAATATATGAATAGATGAATAATAGGTATACAGGTAATGTACGAGAATATAGAACAACAATATAAATATCTATAATATGATAAAATAACGACAATCTAACTAATATGCCTCAGAATAGAAGTTTATTATGTGATCGGTTTGGGTGAACATGATCAATAAGGTAAGATAATTACAAGTGAGGTATGTAATCAGAATGTACACAATGAACAATGGGGCTTTGATCACATAATTAACTCTTACTCTCCCATCTCCAACTAATACCAATAGATCCAATCATGACATGCTACGAACATGAATATAGCCACTGAACACGAGCAGTGAGTGTACCCAAATATAATGGCCACTGAACATGACCAGTGGGTATACACAAATAAGCACACTGAATACGAGCAGTGCGTGAACACAAAATATAAATCAATATCCAATATACACGATAAAATACATGTACACGAGTACTCGCTTAATACGGTAGGGGATAACATCTCCTGACGGGATCCATGTAGTACAAGTCCGTAAAATTACTGTGTCGGAATCAAGTATACAATTCTAGAACATGCATATATACACTATTATGAATTAAAAACTATCAAAGAAATATACTCGCCTGGGGTCCCGAGCAAGGTGTGTCACTCGATGCCCAAGCCGGTGTCACACAGACCTATATATGGTATGTTGCATCAATACTAGGTTCTAGAAATGAAAATAAGTTAAGTTGATATAATTCTAGGTCAATAAGCTATTTCTAAGTCAAATTGACTATATCTAGGTTGCAAGAGTCTAAAACTAGGACACTAAGTCAATACACTATGAAACTATACTATACTAGCTAATATATGATACTATGAAACACTCAAAAAGTCGTATCCTAAGATGCACAAGTTTAGTTATATGAAAATAGTAGTTTAGATATATATACGAGTCAATATACATAATACTATAACAAATCAATAAAAATATGATACCTTTGCCTTGTACCAATGCGTATCACACCTATCTCGACGCCCAAACCCAATACCTTGGTATTGACCCCTTACCTTGGTATTACCGTGGTATCCCAAGGTAATTCAAACCTCTTGATATAGCTAACATATAGATAATACCCCATAAACTAACTATAACATATGTAATATACAAATACCATAATATATATCAATACTATACATAGTTAGTTCCAAACAGTTACTTAGCTAACTATTTCTCAAACCACTAACTGACAACGTTATCATATATACACTCGTATAATTATCTAACTAACTATATCTAATACTTACTATATATATATATATATATATATATATATATACATATATATATATATATATACATATATATATATATATAACTATAACACTAGACATATCTACTAACCAATTACCCGACACTGCAGATAGTGAACTGCATACTGATACTAAAGAACACCTCAGAGTTGCTGATATTGCACAGCAGCTCGAGAGGTTGAACTTCCTGCAGTAGAAGAACTGCCACTGCTTCTCACCCTGGCAGCTGCTGCAGTACACTGGCTATGCACTGATGTAGTTGTGCCTAGCTCAGTTGAACCTTTTAAACCCTTCCCTGCTGGGCACATTGAAACACCTTGCTATTTACTGCAACTTCCTTAACAGCACACTCCTCACACACACATAAATATACCTACACATACCTATATATATACAAATATACATATACACTCACCTATCTATATCAATCTCTCTATATACAAGTACACTCTCTCTACTATATATATATATATATATATATATATATATATATATATATATACAATCACACACACACATAGACATAGACACAGACACAAACACAAACACAAACACACACACACACACACACACACACACACACACACACACACACACACATATATATATATATATATATATATGAATGAGGACAATAAACCAAACACGTGGAGTGTACCGCATCCGTATCATACTTACTCTATGATACGCTTGTGACACGGTTCCACGACACAACCAAACGTATCCCGAAGGACACGAGCAAGTCTAATACACTAATTATGAATAATATGTATAATAATTACATCAACTACGTGTTCGTGTCACGATGTGATATGCACAAGTCCCCTATCGGAGAAAAACTCCCAAAATTAATCCGTATCGTCAAATTGACGAGGTACGGCCTACATGTACCTAATTATGGACACGACACTAGTCACAAACAATCAATCATATGTCATATTGATCTATTTGACCAAATAAGAAATACTATATGTGCCAATATCGGAATTTCTCTAAAATTGATACCAAAATGCACATAACTTCCACCATAGGTCTCCTATGAATCTAAAACCAATTCCTATGGGTAGCCTATGAATGTGGGTTAGTTTCTCATGGTTAAATCTCAGATTTAGAGTCTACTAGAAAAAGAAAAATTAAAATATACCTATTGGAAGATGGATTTCTAATAAAATTCTCTAAATAATATGTAGCTCCTCTCCTTGTTGATCTTGGCCTCCTCCTTGTTGTTCTTTACTTTCTTCTTGTAGATCCTTGATGTAGAAGCCTCCAATAAAGAATATGGAAGGAATTTCTGAAGAAATTGGTGGAGAATTGATGAGAGAATGAAGAAAATTGAAAGAGAAAAAACTAGATCTAATGGAAATAAAAATTAAAATGAGAGAGACACTCTCTCTCCTCTTAATGGTGGCCGGCCATATACCCCCTCTCCCAAGCAATGTAAAATATCCTATTTACCCCTTGGAGCCTCTCATGAAGAAATTAATTAGGGAGAAAAAAATTCTAGTCTAATGGTTTCACTAATTAATCCAACCTCCTAATCCATGTGCCTAATTCTTGGGCTCAAACTAAACTAATATGAAATATTAGGTTCATGCAACTAATAAATTGGTTAGGTCAATTACACAAGTCTAAAATAAATCTATAACTAACAATAAATAAATATTACAATAATTAAATAATACACATGCATAATATTTAAATATAATACATCCTAAAAATTAAAATACCCTTATCAATTACCAAACTACCCTTAAATAAAATTATGAGGGTGACAATTCTACCCACCTTAGCAAAATTTCATCCTCAAAATTAAGGAAGAAACTAACTACCAAAAGAAAATAATATAATACAAGAAATAATTATACCCCACGGCTCGAACAGATATGGATATCGCTCGGATATCTCGGCCTCTCGCTTCTAGGTAGTCGCTTCTGGCGAGTGATGCCTCCATATGACGCACACCAAAGGAATCATCTGGTTCTTCAATACCTTCTCTCTCTGATCCAAAATTTCTACTGGCTGCTCTGGATAGCTAAGAGTAGGGCCACCTCTATCTCCGAGTGATCCAACACATTACTGGGATCTGCCACGTACCATCTCAACTATGATACATGAAATATGTTGTGCACTCCTTCAAATACATGTGGTAAGTCTAATCTATATGCAACTACACTGACCCTCTCAAAAATACGAAAATGTCCGATGAATCGCGGACCAAGCTTTCCGCCTCCACCGAAATGATTCGTGCCACGTGTCGGAGAAATTCTCAAGAAAACTAGACCGCCAATCTAGCACAAAATACAACCTTAGCACTCTAACAAAACGAATAATCAAACATAAGCAATACAAAATAAAAATCTATACCTCAAACTTCAAAGGTCTCCGGTGACTATCGGCCCAATGCCGCTGCCTGTCGTGTGCCACTCGAAGTCTATCCCTAATAAGATTTACCTTCTCGGCTGCATCCACTACCATCTCTGGTCCCAATAAAGCTCTCCCACTAACATCATCCCAGGATAATAGAGTACGGCATCTCCGTCTATACAATGCCTCGAATGGTGATATCTCGATACTGGCTTTGTAGTTGTTGTTATATGAAAACTCTACCAAGTAAAGGTGATCCTCCTAAGAACCTCTAAGATCCAAAACACAGGTACGAAGCATATCCTCTAGAGTCTGAATAGTCCTCTCTGACTGTCGATTAGTCTTCGGGTGATAATCGATACAGAACTTGAGCTGAGTGCCCAAGCTAGCCTGTAAACTCCTCCAGAAGTAGAACGTGAAGCAATTATCCTGATCCAAGACTATGCTCACTGGAACAACGTATAATCTGATAATCTGGCACACATACATCTCTGAGAGCTTCTCTATATATGTACCCACTTTAAATAGCAGAAGGTGGGCTAATTTGGTCAACCTATCCACGATGATCCAAATCGTTCTTTACCTCCTGGAGAACGCGGAAGTCCTGATACAAAATCCATGGTCACATGCTCCTATTTCCACTCCAAAATAGGAAAAGGCTGAAGCAATCCATCTGGCCTCTGTCTCTCCGCCTTTACTTACTAGCAAACTAAGCATCTGGATACGAAGCTAGCTACCTCCCACTTCATACTATACCACCATACATGCTCTTTCATATCTCTATACATCTTGTTAGCACCTAGACGCATATCGTACTGAGATCGATATGCCTCCTGTAGAATCTTCTCGTGCAATGCTCCTCTCGGTACACATAATTTGGTACAGTGTCGCAATGATCCATTATCTACAACGATGAAGTCCTCTGCCAGCCCCATATAAACCTATTTTCTGATGCTCCTTATAGACTCATCCTCATACTATCCGGCTCTGACCCGGTCTATCAGCTCTGACTGTACTTGAAGTTCCCATATTTGTGCTGCGACTCTAGTAACTAATCCCTCAATACCAAAACTGTCAAGATCGGCCAATAAATGTCTATCTCTCATCAAGCACATAGCCACGGGATACCTGCTCAAGGCATCAACGACTATGTTAGGCTTTTCTGGATGGTACTATAAAGAAATATCAAAGTCTTTCATCAACTCCAACCATCGTCGCTACCTCATATTGAGCTCTTTTTATGTAAACACATACTTTAAGCTCTTGTGGTCTGTAAAGATCTCTACTCTCTCTCCATACAGGTATTGTTTCCATAATTTGAGAGCAAAGATAACTGATGCCAACTCTAAGTCATGGGTTGGGCAGTTTTTCTCATGTAGATATAATTGCCTGGAAGCATAGGCAATCACCTTCCCGTGTTGCTGTAACACACAACCCAAACCCTTTTTCGATGCATCACTGTAAATAAAAAATTCTTCCGCTATTGATGGCAATATCAAGATTGGAGCTGTAGTCAACCTTCTCTTCAGCTCCTCAAATGCTGACTGACAATCTTCAGTCCAGATGAACTCTATGTCCTTCCTAGTTAGTCTAGTCATCGGTTCTGCAAGTCTGGAAAAGTCCTGAATAAATCTCCAATAGTAGCCCAAAAATCAAGGAAACTCCCGATCTCTGCTATTTAACTCAGCATAGACCATAATTTAACTGCTAAAATCTTCTTCGGGTCCACTGAGATTCTATCTCTTATAATAACATGCCCGAGGAATTCAACCTTATCAAGGAAGAACTCACACTTTGATAGCTTGCCATACAGCTTCTCATTCCTGAGGGTCTCCAGAACTATCCTCAAGTGCTGCTCATGCTCCTTTGGAGTCTTCGAATATATCATAATATCATCTATGAAGACTACAACAAACTGATCCAGGTACTGAATAAACACCTTGTTCATCAGGTTCATGAATACTGTCGGGGCATTGGTCAACCCAAATGGCATCAGCAAGATCTGAACTGCCCATAACGGGTCCTGAAATCTGTCTTCGGGATGTCTTCCCTTTCACCTGGTGGTACCCTGACCTCAAGTCTATCTTTGAGAATACCTTTGCTCTACTCAACAGGTCAAATAAGTCATCAATCCGCGGCAACAGGTATTTGTTCTTGATAGTGAGGTTGTTAAGTGCCCTGTAGTCGATACACATACGTACCGACCCATCCTTCTTTGGTACAAAAAGTACCGGAGCACCCCATGGTGATAAACTGGAATGGATAAAGCCTTTGTCTTGTAACTCGTCTATCTGCTTCTTTAACTCTGCCAGTTCACTGTTGTTTACTCTATAGACGTACTGAGATATTGGTTTTGCGCCTGGCACTAAATATATAGAGAATTTTATATCTCTGTCTGGCGGCAACCCGATAACTCCTTTGGAAATACATCCATGAACTCTACAATCAACGGATGTGGCAGCTCCTGCTCTTCTACCAAAGCTCCATAAAAATTGCCTTCCCTCTGCTCTGCTCCTTGGATAAACTCGAACTCTGGCTCTCCTGGTGTCTAAAATAAAACTATGCCTATACGATAATCGATACTAGCGTGATGTCTACTCAACCAATCTATCCCGAGTACTATATTGTAACTCGAAAGTGGTATTACGAGTAAACATATGCTCAACTTTTGGCCTCCAAGATAAACTCTCTGGTTCTTATAAACATCACTGACCAAGATAATGCCACCCCTGGTCGTAATCTTGTAAGTCCTTGCCAACAGTTCAGACTCAAGATGATGCCTCAAAGCAAAAGATACAGATACAAAGCTATGAGAAGCACCAGAATCGAATAAAATATGAGCTGGAAAGGAATCGAGATAAACTGACCCTGAGATGACATTGCCAACCGGCTCCTCCTCCTCAACAGTCAAGGCAAAACCTCGCCCATGTCGCTCTATACCTCTCTGCTGCTGGTGCTGAGCAAACTGATGCTACTGCGGTGGTAGAGGTCCTCTCTGCGGTCCTGCTGGTAGTCTAGCGGGTGCTCTCTGTGCTTGTCCTCTACCCTGAGCTAGACGAGTTGGGACTTTAGGACAAGCCCTCAACTGATGATATCCCGATCCACAGAATAATCACTGGCCTAGTCTCATCCTGTATGCATCCTATTCGTATCCTTTATTCTTACAAAAAGTGCAAGGAACAGCTGCCCTCTAGATCTGGTGCATCTGTTGTGCAGACGCTCTAGCTGGCCCGTGATACTGCTTTCTCTGATGCTGGTAATACCTCTGGTGCTGCTGCTAGAAATGAGGCCTCTTCGCTGGACCCATGTTGGTGCTGGATCCTCCTGTGTCCCTCGATCTCTTAGAGCCAAGCTCTAAGTCATCCTTGACCCGTTGTGCCTATCTGAGAATCTCCTCAAAGTTAGCGGTAGGATCTCCATTGGTGTGGGATTTGATCTCCCTGTTCAGGCCCTTCCTGAACTTCCTGACTCTACCTTTAGGGTTCTGCCCCTCCATGAAGTAACCTAGTCGACAATACTCTATCGCATACTCGTCCACTGACATACCTCCTTGGATGAGGTACTATAACTGACTCTCTAAGGATGTCAGAGCCACGTCTGGGCTAAACTTTTCCTTGAAAAGCTCTTTGAATGCTTCCTAAGTGAGTCATGGTACTACAATCCTGGGGTCTATCCTGAACTATGTCAAAGCAATATCAAACATCATGCACCCCGCAGCCTCTATCTGTAATATCTCTGGAATTTGCGCCAGCCACAGGTTTCGCTCGATGTCCTCGATCCAATCATCCGTATAAAGAATCCCCTTTGTGCCTCTGAAGTCCTTCGGACCCATCCTCTTGAAGTCTATGATGGTACCCGGCCTCGGCTGATGAGAAATAAACTGAGGTGGTGTCATCTGTGGCTGGACTGTAGTACCTCTCTCAACTGCTGTAAGCGCGATCTTGTGAGTATTCTCCACGCTCTGTCGCAGGACCTCTGACTGATGCTATCGTGCCTCCATTTTCTGCTGAAAGAGTGTGGATATCTGTGTCTGATCAACTGTAGGTGGTTGGGGTGGAAGATCCTCAAAAATTGTCTGCCATATCCTCGGTACCGGAGGTGGAGCACCTCCAAAAGCTGTTGATGATACGCCCACCTGGACCAATGAAGCTGACCTCCTGAATATAGGTGTTGCACCATCGTCTGAGGGTGCTGCTCTCAAGGGTGATAAAGTGGCTGATCGTACTATCGTGGCACCTGAGCACTGGGAACACGTCTTCGGCGGCATCCTGAAGATAGATTGAAATAAGGAATCAGTATTGAATATGATACGATATCATCAAAGAATGAGAGAACTTATTCAAAGTAAAAGACAATATTTAATAGATAAGGATTACAAAATAGATTTTAGAATATTTTCTAGTTGTGATTGAGTAAACTCTTAGCCTAAATCCTATTTTCTAAAACATGCTCGTAGCAGTACTCCAGACGAGCACCACTATGATATCGCACTACTTGCGACTCTAACCTGTATGGGCCACCACTAAAAATGTGTCACAACCCGTACCCGGATATTCAGGCATGAATACATGGTTACGTCCAGCCTATGTCACAACATCGACGGTAGAACGCTGTCTAGATTATTTTTAACAATCTAACATCTCAATAATATAATATGGTACCTGTCAATCATCTCAACTCCAAACAAAAAAAATATGGTATCTCATAAGTATGACTAATCTCAATCACAAAACAAACTAAGAAAGATAAAGCACGAATGGAATAGCGAAGAAAAAAATAAGATACAATCCATAATCTGAAATAATATACAAACTGTGAATCTCCACAAATATAACAGTCTAATACATGCAAATATAAATAACTAGACCTACTCGGGCTCTGCAACTAAGTCCTCCTAATCTATAGGAGTATCCTCTAAAGGTACACCATCATGCGGCCCGTAGAATGTGGGATACTGCTCTATAAGCCAATTATCTAGAAAAATATATCCAGTCAGGATTGAAGTAAAGTACATACCTCCGAAAGCAGTTTCAATAACATAATCGAGCATATAAAACAGATAATAGAAATAAAATACAAGATCACTAAATATATGAATGAATGAATAATAGGTATATATGTAATGTATGAGAATATAGATCAATAATATGAATATATGTAATATGATAAAATAACTGCTATCTAACTAATATGCCTCAGAATACAAGTTCATTATGTGATCGGTTTGGGTGAACATGATCAATATGGTAAGATGATTATAAGTGAGGTATGTAATCATAATATACACAATGAACAATGGGGCTTTGATCACATAATCAACTCCTACTCTACCATCTCCAACTAATACTAATGGATCCAATCACGATACGCTACGAACAAGAATATGACCACTGAATACGAGCAGTGGATGTATACGAATAAGCACACTGAATACGAGCAGTGCATGAACATAAAATATAAATCAATATCCAATATACACGATAAAATATATGTACACGAATACCCGCTGAATACGGTAGGGATAATATCTCCTAACGGGATCCATGTAGTACAAGTCTGTAAAATTACTATGTCGAAATCAAGTATACAATTCTAGAATATGTATATATATACTATTATGAATTAAAAACTATCAGAGAAATTTACTCGCCTGAAGTCCTGAGCAAGGTGTGTCTCTCGATGCCCAAGGTGGTGTCACACATACCTATATATGGTATGTTGCATCAATACTAGGTTCTAGAAATAAAAATAAGTTAAGTTAATGCAATTCTAGATCAATAAGCTATTTCTAAGTCAAACCGACTAAATCTAGGTTGCAAGAGTCTAACACTAGGATACTAAGTCAATACACTATGAAACTATGCTATACTAGCTAACCTATGATACTATGAAACACTCAAAAAGTCGTATCCTAAGATACACAAGTTTAATTATATAAAAATAGTAGTTTAGATATATATAAGAGTCAATATACATAAAACTATAATAAATCAATAAAAATATGATACCTTGGCCTTGCACCAATGCGTATCACACCTATCTCGATGTCCAAACCCAATACCTTGGTATCGACCCCTTACCTTGGTATTACCTTGGTATCCCAAGGTAATTCAAAACCTCTTGATACAGCTAAAATATAGATAATACCCCCTTAAACTAACTATAACTTATGTCATATACTAATACCATAATATATATCAATATTATACATAGTTAGTTCCAAACAGTTACTTAGCTAACTATTTCTTAAACTACTAACTAACAATGTATCATATATATACTAGTATAATTATCTAACTAACTATATATAATACTTACTATATATATATATATATATATATACATAAACTATATACTAATTATTCTAACTATAATGCTAGACATAACTACTCACCAATTACCCGATACTGAACTGCACACTGATATTGAAGAACACCTCAGAGTTGTATATGTATATTATGTAATATTGTGTCTTAGATCTATGTATCTATGTATATACTATAGGTGTATATATTGTATGTAACCATTCTTCTATGTGTATATATATTGTAGTATATATATATATATATATAGATATGTATATATTAAGTAAAACTTCATGTGTTATAATTATATTTATATAATATGTGTTATTTATGGGGAATGATTATATGTACATACATATATATGTATAATTATATGTATGTATCACTATGTATATGTATGTATGTTACTATGTGATATTTTATACAATTTATCATGTATAAGTGTATGTATAGTATATATATAGTTTTATATGCATATTGCAAATATATATATATATATATATATATATATATATATATATATATATATATATATATATATATATTATGGGTTATGTATATGTAATTATATATATATTGTATATATATATATATTATGGGTTATATATATGGTATTTAAGTATATATTGTATATATATACATATATTTTTATTAGCGACAGCAACAGGCAAAGCGTCGCAAATAGCAGCAAAGGCAACACAGCAGCAGCGACAACAGGGAAATAGCGACAGCAGCCAGCGACAGTTGCAGAAAACTATCGCTGAAATAGCAGCGTATCAGCAGTGTATCAGTATCAACAACAGTTTTTAGCGATAGTGCAGAAAATTGTCACTAAAATAGCAGTGTATCATTATCAACAACAGTCTTCAGCGACAACGGACAGGGTTTTTAGCGACAGTTTGGCAGTTTTTAGATATTTATATATATATATATATATATATATATATATATATATATATATATATATATATATATGGTAATTAATATATACGTATATATGTTCCTAATTTTCTAATTTTGCTTTAGTATACTATATGTATAATATATTTAGTTGTAGCATATAATATTATTGTAATAGTTAGTATATTTTAGTTATCTATTGTTATGAGTATCTTTAGTTATATATATTATATATTTGTAGGTATGTATGTATGTACGTATATATGTATTAGTATTTAGTGTATAGTTGGTAGTTAGTATTTATTCTATTTAGTCCATACTAGAAGTTATATTGGATTGATATATGTATACATATAGTTATTAATGAATAGTTAGTATATATATATGAAGATTTTGGCAATTATTTTGAGATACCAAGGTATGAGTAGTAGGTATTGGCATAGTAATAGGATAGTTATAGACTAATTATGGGTGGGTATTAGGTGACTAAAATAAGGTATATAGTATTGTATAAATACTAAATATATGGTAGTTTATACTTATAGTTGGATAGTGTCACTACCACATTCTAAAAATAAGGGTATTTTTGACTTTTTATATATTATTAATATTGTGGTAGTTATATTAAATGATTTCATGATATGTGTATTTAATTTAAGTAATTGTATGAGATATTTATTTAAATATATTATATTATATACAGTGTTCATTAATATTTGAGCTGGTAGACTTGACCTAGAAGCCCATTAGATGAACACCTGACCAAATTATAGGATTATGTATTAATTATAATTTAATTATTGAGGTTGTAATTAATTACCATAATTTTATTTAATTATTGCGCCTTACCGTTGCTTCGATATTTGGAGCGCTACCCTAGCTTTTGCCTTCCAACAAATTTTCCAACCTTGCCCTAGACATGCCCGCCTTCCATTCTGACCTTTTTATAACTCATAATTATGCTCTCTTGTGCTTCATTTTAGCCGCATAATATTCATCGTGGATGTTTATTTAAATTCTAAATAAATTCTAACTTTGTATCGTTGTGCATTCCAATCGAAATTAGAGGCAATCTCGACCCATTTTTCGTGCAACCCAAATTAGGATAATATTCTGTTCTGAGTCTTCTTCACTAGTGATATTTGTGTCCTAACCTAATTTTGGCCCCATGTACTCCTAATTAATTTTAGAACACCGCTTGCATTTATTTCTAATTAAATTAGGGATACCGTGTCACAACCCGCACCCGAAAATTGGGCATGAGCCGTGGGTACGTCTAGCCTACGCCACAGCATCGACGGTAGAACGCTGTCTAGGTCTCAAATATAACTCATCCTGTCAATGGTCTCAACTCCATAAGGAGACAATGATAATATATGAATCCACAGTTTAATAATATACTCAATCACAAGGCTATATGAAAGTAGTTGGCACGATGAGAAATAAGGATAAAAGTTATATCATAAGTTAACACAATATAAATACATCATAAATCTAGAGTCTAGATGTCCACCCAAAAGTCACAAAAAATAATACAACTCAAATCTCAGTCTAGTATAATAATACATAAAATAGGACAGTCTAAGTGAATGTAGATAGAATCTCCTCTAAGATGGGTAACTCCTCTGGGATTTCTGGTATGAAATCTTCCTCTGCTCCTGGGCCATAGTGGGTAGGGCAGAAATCCTCCAAGTCTTCTGAAAATATTATCCAATCAGGATTGGAGCGAAGCACAAACACTAAACAACAGTTTCATTTATGTTGACAAAAACTATAAAACAATGTAAGGAATACAAGATAAAATAAATACTAGAAATATAGGGTACTAGAGAATATGAAATGAGCAATAGAACATCTAGCAAAGAATAAAATATCAATGGATGCTAGAACAAGTAATATGAAATAAAGAATAAATATCTGGCTAAGTGTTTAAAATATTAGTTTATTATGTGATCGACTTGGGACAGATCAGGCTAGTTACATATGATTAGTTATGATTCATGTAGGTCAGGCTAACCATTCAGTTAGCTATGATGCAAGTAATGGTCAGGCTAATCATATATAATAGCTATGAGGCATGTAATGGTCAGGCCGCACCCGACGTGAGATATGGGGTGAGCTATGATGCATGTAGAGTTGGGTATGATCACATAATCTACTAATATTTCCTTATCTCCAGCTAGCACGATGGATTCCAATTATGACTTCTCATGACGGATATCTAGGGTGCTAACCCGTGTATCTACAGTGTCAGAGTCAAGTATAATATACAACTGGAATTATAGAATTAATCAACAAAAATGAAAACTGTCAGAGAATGTACTCGTCTGTAGTCCTGAGGAAGGTGCGAGGATCAATGTCCAAGGCGAGATCAAAATGACCTAATTATGGAATTTCATGTCAAAATACTGAATTAAGGAAATAAACATGTTTAACTAATTAAATATGAGGCCTCTAGGTCATACTAAAGTCTACTGGTTAATACTAGTCAAACTTGGTCGCACTAAGTCATACTAGGTTAACTAGGTCTACTAGTCCATTTATATACCATAATAGTCCATATTGGACAAAACCTAACTAAACTAGTCATTACTAGCTATACTAGACATTAGTACATAACTATCTATATGATATTACATAATACTTATATACTAGAGTCTAGTTAGTACATAAATACTTATATAGCTTACAAGTTAATAAAATTACCTAATACCAACTCAAGAACTAATACTAATCATATCAATACTTGATACCAACTAAACTAATTACTAATACTAAATATAACTAGCAAGTACTAATTAAACAATATAATACTAACTAAGCTAATAATGGTGCATCACTACACTGTCACTCACATTTCCATATTGATGCACACACACACACACCCTCTATTGCCTAACACATTTTTTTGTGTATTCTGATACACTGGAACAGTCATTTGTATTCATTCAGGTACCTGCAGCCCTAATTAAAATACATTGGCCAACTGACACTTAAGTCCAAATGCACTAACACTTGCTATAGCTCTATACCTACACTCGACTGAGCCTTACACCCTTATTGTTTATATCCTAATATTGCTTCATACCCGAGTTCCTCACTGATACACTAGGGACTGATAATCTCTAACCAACCCAAGTCCTCATACACCTATCACTGATACTTAACCCACATATCCTACTGATACTAACCCACAGTGTTAGTAAATTGCCCACTGATACTCAACACATGCTGACACATTGAACTGAAACTTCTCGCTGATTCTCTATACCTATTCACTGATACACTAGACACACATCTAGTCACACAGGTTATTCTAATACTCACTACACAGTTCACAGTTCCAGGAAACCAACTGAGCAATTTCCCAAGGCATTAACATCCTTCTATGATCACTACACTGTGCACAGTTTTAGTAACCAACTGACACCTAGTATCAGTCATAAAAATATCAAGGTAGCCATAGAACCAAGATAACTGATTAAGGAATCATTCACAGCTTCTCAGTTCTAAAGTTGTTCAGACTTACACCTACATGGCTTAATCCCTGAGACAAGCATAGGGCTATTGGCAGGATCAACCAGGTAGCATCCCCAACCAGTTCACCTACAACTAATCCTCAATAGGACACTTAACCAATCTAATACACTAATGAAAACTCAGAACAAAATCACTTTCTACCACAACCATTCATACCTAAACACCCATACTCTAGAATTGATACACAGTTCACTTAGTGTAAATGCTCACTCACATAACCCTTGTCTGCTCTAAACTGCACACATTGTTGTGCAGTAAGCCTCCTGCAATAATTCCCAACACTACTCTCATCCCCCACACATCACAGTGCACATACAAACTTTAACATCCTACACTCACTGAGACTGAGAACTTCACACACCTAACATAGCTACACAATACTCTATCTGCCCACTAATACACACACACAGACACCAGTGAACTGGAGCTCACTGATGCTCACTGAGCATCAGTACACAAATCTGTGTACTGAACACTATGACACAACCAAAATCCCCCACATACTGATACATAACTCTATAAGACTGAATTGACACTGTGTGCACAAAGCACTGACACAGGGAAACTGATATTCTAATGGCACACACACACACACACTGCTTACTGAAGAATTCCTCAGACACCACACTGTGATCAAACTGCACACCAAACATTTACTGAATCAACTTGATACACAAAGAACTCAACACTGATACACTATTTACTCACTGATACATACTAACTCCCACAGACACGACACAACATGACCCTACACAGAATACCCTCTCCCCCAATACCAGATGCACTGAACTCAGCTAACACAGCTAACCCACACTGATACACAGTACCCACAAACCTATTGATACCTTAAACCTACAATCCTACTGATACTCTAACCACGATGTCACACGATACATTCATACTGGCAATTCCAATACTGGCTTACTGAAGCTCAACAACCACAGTTGGGATCCGACACTAAATCCCCTATTCCATATTGATACACTCACTGAAACAAAACCTGGTCCTCTTTCCCCTCTCCCCAAATACTGCTACACTGATACAAAACCCTAACACATCCTAGAAACCCGACTCTACACAGGGAAACCCAAAACACACATACACACAACACATCTCAACCCGACTGCACAGTTCTTCCCAAATCAAACAACACAACTATATACGTATGCATAAATATATATATGTATCATACATCAAAAATAGGTGATATTGAATAGATTAGATAGGTATTTCCCTAATAATCATTTCATCAAACACATGTTGTGCAGAAAAATGAATTTCACATGAGAACTCCAAAATACCCAAATCAAAACCCTAAATCGAGATCTAGACTATAGGTAGGAGATGTAATCCTGTCTAAATGCATACCCCTATGATTTAGGGTCCACAAAATTGGGGAAAACCCTCGTAGGAACACCAAAACCCTAGATCCACTTAGGTCTTTGTAAACTCCCTCACCCAAAATAGGTATTTGTGTATATTTTATATTATTATATTTATTATAGATGTTGAATTTATTTAGAGTATTCTCTTAGTTAATTAGAAAATAATTTTTCTTTAGTATATTTACTTATATAAATATTCATTTAGAATTATTTTAGGTTATTTTAGATTTTTGGAGATTTTTCTAGAATTTTTGGTAATTAAAACTTAGAAAACATAAATTTCTAGGACTTCTATGATTTACTATACAACCATACTTGCATGTCGTTCCTACTAAATATTTATTTTAGTTTAAAATATTTAATTATATTTTTTTGTAATTTATTTAGAATTTTAAGAAATTTATTTAGATTTTAAAATTATTTAGGATTTATTTGGATATATATAGTCTTGATATTAGATAGATGCTAATTTAGTGTTAATAGATATTAATAAGATTTTATAAATTATTTATATTATCTTTAATTATATTTAAGATTATAAATTATTGAGATAAATTCAAACTCTATTTTAAATTAATTCAAATCCTGAACCTACTAGGAAATCAACTTCATGCATATCCTATCCTTATTTAAATTCATCATAATCCTATCCAAATTAACCAATCCTAGTGCTATTTAATTAAGTAGTGTCCACCATTATAAATACCTCATCCTTCATATATTTTTTCCCCAAATTCCTCTCTTTTTCGTCCAAAAAAATATTCAAAATTCGTCATAAATTCAGCCTCATTTTCCACTAGTTATGACGAATTAAAAAGACGATATCTCCTAGCTCCGGACTCCAAACACGCTCCAGTTTTTTTGTTAGAACGATAATGAGGTTAGCTTTCTGATTATATAAATTGTTTTTCTAAATTATGAGTATTAAATTCTGTAAAATTCGTAGAGCACAGCATGTCCGAAAATAGACGTGTTTCGATGTTTTCATGATTCCGGGAGAACCAGGAGTCAGAATCACGAACCGTTTAAAGTTTCGGAAAGCTAATATCGAGATCATCGACATAAATTTTTCCCAGAATTTAATTCGAATTATTTATATACTGTTAATTCTGTAGAACTTCTAGGTTAGAATTTAACCATCGGTGCACAATACAAAATTTGTATGTGCCATAATTCCCAAACGAATTTGAATTCGGACGAGCCGTAAATTCCAGCATATTTTTGACGCTGAAATCTACAGGAAATCATGCATGAAAGTTGAGTTTGTGTCGGTTGACTTTTTGGTCAACAGATTGCCTCGATTTGCGTGCCATGAGACTCGAGTTGATAAAATTCATTTTCTTTGGACAAAATTTAGGAATTAACATAAAAATAAGAATAATAAGATTAAAATAGGATTTTAGAGTAATTATTCCAGAATTAAATAAATTAAAATAAATTATCTTTTGACGTGATAAATTTGCAATACATAGGCTATTTGGACTGTGACTTGGACTCTGATTCATACCAGCAGCAGGACCCCAGGCAAGATACCTTGCCAAATTGTTTACAGTACTTTGCATACTATTTATATTTTTGTTTATTTATTTTATTTCTGTATAGTTCTTGCATGTGTAGTTTTCTTTCAGTCATTACTATGTATTAGATATGTTGACACACACATGGCACTTAGTATCATAGAGGACAATCATTAGGCGTATGGGCTTTTAACCACTCTGGTAACACCGTAGTCACTAGCACGCGCTATGGTGGTCGTGTCCGATGGTCGCTACCCCCGAGGTATGTCGATTGATGGAGTCCGAGGGTCGCTACCCCAGAGGTATGTCGGCTGATGATGTCCACTGACGAGCGTGAGGTTGTGAGGATTAGATCGAGTAGCCTACTCTTGCCCATACGTCGAAAAGTTGTCCTCATTTGCATTCATATAGATTGTCTTGTACAGCGTACTTATTTATTTTCAAACCATATGCATGTTTACTGTATTCAAATTGGCTCGTATTTTCTGTATCTTGTTACGTCCCTCTGAGGACCTGGTCCGCTGCCAGGTGTATCTTTTCTTGAGTATTTGCAAGAGCGCAGATTTGGATGGTTACAGGTGATCCGAGGATGTTTTCTCTTCGAGCTGTCATGGATAGTTGGTATTCTTATATTGTGTTGTGGTGTTGTACTCATATTGTATTTGCTCTTATATTCGAGTTGGTAGTGGATTTGTTTCCATCCAACTATTATCCTTAGATACTTCTTATTGAGATATAGTTTTATAGATACTGGTTATTTATTTCTATATAATTTTGGTGGATGAGATTTAGATTTTACCCTGTGACTTGTATTACATTTTATACCACTTGTGGATTTTATATTCATATTACAGCGTACGTATGGATTTGGTTTCCATATATTGGAGTTGCCATATCCATGCGGCTGGCATGCTTACGTGTCCTAGTCCTACGTATTTTTGGGACTGGGGCGTGACATGTTTTTGTGGTGGCCCATGCAGGTCGAGAGCATATTGTCTCGGTTACGTAACTGTGCCGAGCAAGCCTGCACCTAGGAATAGAGTATAGGATCTCATCCACAATTGACTATGATTCGTTTTCCTTCCAATCCATTCTATCTGAATAATTGCATCATGCTTGATTCTTGTACTTCCCTAATAGTTCTTTGAGTAGCCTTCTGCTAGAATATAGGAACCCCTGTTATTAGGATGATGATTATGGTAGCACACCTATTAAGAATACAACGAGAATATAGACACCCCACTAAGTTTAGAATAATTAAGTGAACCGTAGAATTCCTTATCTATAGATTGGTTTATCATTACCCCTTAGTTTTAATTCGCGTAACTTGTACCCCACCTCAATATAAGTTATATCCCCTTTTCCCTTGAGGCTAGTAACTCTTCTATCCTTACTATTGACACTTGTTCTATAAGCACTATGACTAAGACAAAGACGACCATGACCTATGTAATATAATAGGAGACTCTAATAAGTACCAAGATCTTTCCTCATATACCCTAATAAGAGTTTCTGTTCTATTTACATGTGCAAGGTTATTTTGTAGGACCCTCTTAAGACTGTCACAGTATTAGTTTAAATTATTTTAAGTTGGGTAGTATGCCTCACAACCTAGTATCACATAGTCCACTTGACCCATCGAGGTAGTGTAACTGAATGACATTAATTGTATGCTAGCATAAGATGACAGTGTTTATTCAGATAGTAGAATTTAGAGGTCCACGCCCTATTTGGTCGACTAGCGACATAGACAAGGAGGTTGTATGATAACTATAGAGATTTGTAGAGTCTTTGTTATTATTGCTTATTTTGTTTTTTTTGTTTTGTTTTTGTAAACTTGAATTGACTTGTACCTCCTTTCATCATCATCTAGCGTACTTATAATTGTTATACCACCTTGACTTATGCCGCTATTATAGCCTAGTTTTGCAAGCTTATTCTTTCATCAAGCTTGTTCACTATATATGTATTAGTGGATGCATACATTAATACATTTCAGAATTAGTGTATTAAGGTCTAGCTAACCTTAGTGCATTTGGTTCGCCCTTCGCATAACTACTTTACGTGGATTGAGATAAAATTGACTTAGTTTCTTAGACGAATGTACTTGCCCTCTAGATATGTTCGAGCATATCGTATCGGCTACATAACTGTACTGATATGAGCATGTGAATAGGAATTTACCAAAATAGGATTTCAATCCACAACTGCCTTGACAATTCCATTTTGAATTCTCTAAACCGCCTTGATCTCCATACTTGTATTCTATCACCTCCACTTTGAACTCTTTATTATTGTTTTCCGTCTTCCCTTATTTCGGAAAGACGAAATCTCGTGCTGGGTATAAAGTTTGATACACAGAGAGTACTAGATATACCCCATAGGCCGATCACATACTTGAGGATTATTCTTTCGTAATTAAGGACATATCATAAATGATATAATCGACGTTGAAGTTTTGAGGATTGAATGACATGAGTAAATAAATTAAGGAATATTTTTCTTAAAGCGTATAGCCTTATGTGATAGATGGGTAAATTCTAAGTTGGGTAGAGTTGCATTGTCAACTTGAGAGGAATTTCTTTTAGATTGTGATCAAGTAAGATTAGATTGGGAGATTCAAGTCATTTTAATTTTGAGAAATTTTAAAAAAAGGATTAAGATAATGAGGATTTAACAAATTTTAAAATCTTGATATTGCGGACCAAATATTTATACTTTGAGCACATGATTTAAATTTTGAATATTGAAGGATGAATCATCGATTTAAATTTTGAGGATAAATATAAAATTTTAGACTTGAACAATCGGTGAATTAGATTTAAATTTTATAATTTGATAATTTGAATTAAAAGTTCAATTTTGATTGTTGGGTCACCTATTTGAAATATTGAGGATATAAATTGAGTTTAAATATTTGAAGAGTAAAAAATTCTTAAGTTGAGAAGAGGAATAAGATTTGATTAGAATTATTTATTGTTCAAAGTCTAGAGGAGATCATGATAGTTGAAAATTGTGATATAAATTTTGATGTGGGATGTCATATAAACTTGAGTTAGATTTGGATGTTGATTATTTAAAAATCGAGAAGAGATTACGACAGGTTGAATTTTGATTTAAACAGTGGTTATCTTAATTTTGAAGTGATCGCGATAGATTTGAATAGATTTTGTTATTTAAATTTTTGGGAGAGATCGCGATTGACGTACCTTATGTACGAATGTGAAGGATTTAAAAAATTATGCCTTATTTTAATTTCGAGGACGAAATTATTTTAAGTTGGGTAGATTGTAAACTCCCTCACCCAAAATAGGTATTTGTGTATATTTTATATTATTATATTTATTATAGATGTTGAATTTATTTAGAGTATTCTCTTAGTTAATTAGAAAATAATTTTTCTTTAGTATATTTACTTATATAAATATTCATTTAGAATTATTTTAGGTTATTTTAGATTTTTGGAGATTTTTCTAGAATTTTTGGTAATTAAAACTTAGAAAACATAAATTTCTAGGACTTCTATGATTTACTATATAACCATACTTGCATGTCGTTCCTACCAAATATTTATTTTAGTTTAAAATATTTAATTATATTTTTTTGTAATTTATTTAGAATTTTAAGAAATTTATTTAGATTTTAAAATTATTTAGGATTTATTTGGATATATATAGTCTTGATATTAGATAGATGCTAATTTAGTGTTAATAGATATTAATAAGATTTTATAAATTATTTGTATTATCTTTAATTATATTTAAGATTATAAATTATTGAGATAAATTCAAACTCTATTTTAAATTAATTCAAATCCTGAACCTACTAGGAAATCAACTTCATGCATATCCTATCCTTATTTAAATTCATCATAATCCTATCCAAATTAACCAATCCTAGTGCTATTTAATTAAGTAGTGTCCACCATTATAAATACCTCATCCTTCATATATTTTTTCTCCAAATTCCTCTCTTTTTCGTCCAAAAAAATATTCAAAATTCGTCATAAATTCAGCCTCATTTTCCACTAGTTATGACGAATTAAAAAGACGATATCTCCTAGCTCCGGACTCCAAACACGCTCCAGTTTTTTTGTTAGAACGATAATGAGGTTAGCTTTCTGATTATATAAATTGTTTTTCTAAATTATGAGTATTAAATTCTGTAAAATTCGTAGAGCACAGCATGTCCGAAAATAGACGTGTTTCGATGTTTTCGTGATTCCGGGAGAACCAGGAGTCAGAATCACGAACCGTTTAAAGTTTCGGAAAGCTAATATCGAGATCATCGACATAAATTTTTCCCAGAATTTAATTCGAATTATTTATATACTGTTAATTCTGTAGAACTTCTAGGTTAGAATTTAACCATCGGTGCACAATACAAAATTTGTATGTGCCATAATTCCCAAACGAATTTGAATTCGGACGAGCCGTAAATTCCAGCATATTTTTGACGCTGAAATCTACAGGAAATCATGCATGAAAGTTGAGTTTGTGTCGGTTGACTTTTTGGTCAACAGATTGCCTCGATTTGCGTGCTATGAGACTCGAGTTGATAAAATTCATTTTCTTTGGACAAAATTTAGGAATTAACATAAAAATAAGAATAATAAGATTAAAATAGGATTTTAGAGTAATTATTCCAGAATTAAATAAATTAAAATAAATTATCTTTTGACGTGATAAATTTGCAATACATAGGCTATTTGGACTGTGACTTGGACTCTGATTCATACCAGCAGCAGGACCCCAGGCAAGATACCTTGCCAAATTATTTACAGTACTTTGCATACTATTTATATTTTTGTTTATTTATTTTATTTCTGTATAGTTCTTGCATGTGTAGTTTTCTTTCAGTCATTACTATGTATTAGATATGTTGACACACACATGGCACTTAGTATCATAGAGGACAATCATTAGGCGTATGGGCTTTTAACCACTCTGGTAACACCGTAGTCACTAGCACGCGCTATGGTGGTCGTGTCCGATGGTCGCTACCCCCGAGGTATGTCGATTGATGGAGTCCGAGGGTCGCTACCCCAGAGGTATGTCGGCTGATGATGTCCACTGACGAGCGTGAGGTTGTGAGGATTAGATCGAGTAGCCTACCCTTGCCCATACGTCGAAAAGTTGTCCTCATTTGCATTCATATAGATTGTCTTGTACAGCGTACTTATTTATTTTCAAACCATATGCATGTTTACTGTATTCAAATTGGCTCGTATTTTCTGTATCTTGTTACGTCCCTCTGAGGACCTGGTCCGCTGCCAGGTGTATCTTTTCTTGAGTATTTGCAGGAGCGCAGATTTGGATGGTTACAGGTGATCCGAGGATGTTTTCTCTTCGAGCTGTCATGGATAGTTGGTATTCTTATATTGTGTTGTGGTGTTGTACTCATATTGTATTTGCTCTTATATTCGAGTTGGTAGTGGATTTGTTTCCATCCAACTATCATCCTTAGATACTTCTTATTGAGATATAGTTTTATAGATACTGGTTATTTATTTCTATATAATTTTGGTGGATGAGATTTAGATTTTACCCTGTGACTTGTATTACATTTTATACCACTTGTGGATTTTATATTCATATTACAGCGTACGTATGGATTTAGTTTCCATATATTGGAGTTGCCATATCCATGCGGCTGGCATGCTTACGTGTCCTAGTCCTACGTATTTTTGGGACTGGGGCGTGACAGTCTTCATGGAGAAACCCAAAAAATACAAAATCTAAACAATGGTGGGCTCCTATGGCCAAACAACAAATGAAAAACATAATCAAATGGGTTTAAATTTGGATTCTCACCTATTGGAAGATGGTTTCCCAATGTAGGTCCTCTTTCTTCAAGCCTTCTTGGTCCAAACTCCTAGATTTTTCTTGATGGAGGAGAAAATGGGTTTCTAGGGTTTTTAAATTCTGAAATTTATGGAGAAGGAAGGGTTTTTCTAATGGAGGCTAGGTTTAGGGTTTTCTTCATGAATGAAGAAGCTTGAGGGAGGCTTCCCTTCATTATATAGGGCTAGGGTTAGGGTTAGGGTTTCAAATGCCAAGGTTCAATTAACCCTTCATATTTAGTCATGTAGAACTAAAATTAATTAGGGTTTAGTCATTTCTAGGGTTTTTAAATCTAAAACTAAAATATCAATTAGGGTTTGGCCACAAGGTTTAAACCTAATGGGTTTTCAGGTCAACCTAAAACCTATGCATTAAGAACACCTTATAATTATTTAATAAAACTCATCACACATATTATTACACAATAATTTAAACAGAGAAATTATAATAATGTCCTAATCTGGAAATATGATAGTGACATACCATTTTGACTAATCCCGTTTAATCCTAATTTAATTCCAATATCCCATTAATTAAGCCCATACAAAACACACAACACCCCCTCACCCTACAAAATACCAAGCACTAATTCCCCCACCAATTTTTTATTATTTCATGTGTCTGTGCAAATACCCAAATTTAAGGGAGCTAATTTGCAAATATTGTATTATGTGTCAACACCCCATTGGTTCAAACCAATGGAGAAGCCCTAATATTGACTAGTCAATCAACCCCTCTCTTTGCATGAGTAATTCCTTATGTCAAATCCTGACCACCCATTCAAAACGGGTGCATCATCACCACTCATTTCCCACTCACAATATCCTATTTAATGTCTCCTCAAGGCACTCTTTCCAACCATGACCTAATCCCCAAACCTAGGGAAGCCCCCATCTTCTCTCTCCTCCCTCCTCACAAGCCCCTAACCGTAGGTAAAATTTTCCCAAATTTTTCTTCTTCTCTTCTTCTTCTTCCTTTCTTCTTCTTTTCCTCTCCTTTTTTTTTAAATTTTAGAAGGGGAAATCTCCACCACTTCACCACTGTTCACCTTCAACTCTGGCCCTACTCCGTTCACGAGACCCAGCGAGCTCCCTCAACTTCGACCAACCATTCCTTCAGCCCGGCCACTGCTCCGGTCTCCGGCTTCCACTGCTGCTTCCACCACCCTACGCGAGCACCACCACCTGAACTAACCAGCACCACCCCCATCAATCAGTTCATCCCGGTCGAGCTCCGACTGCTCCTAGCTTCTTCCCCGGCTCCTCCATCTTTGCTGGACCCATCTCGAACCAGCCTCCCCTGCGGCAGCACCCGGCTGTGCTGCATGAACCGACCCCTTTTGTCTTCTCTTCCCGTAATATCACCACCATACCGAAAACTCCCCTCAGCCGTGCACCCCCGCCTGAAGCTCCCCGACCCCGCTGCTCTTCTTCCCTCCGGCCCGGTGACCCGAAGCTCCACCCGGCCAACTCCCTGCACCTCTGTTCGAGCCCGACCCTGAACCACCACCAGTGTCATCATCCCTCCGACCTTCTCCGGCCATTGACTCTACCACCCCGCTCCACCTTCAACTCCTGACCCGATCACTCTCTTCTTCCTCTTTTCTGCATCCCCCGGTGCCACCACCATCAGAACCATCATCATCAGAGTCACCATCACCAAGGTCTCTGCCTGCTCCTGATCTCCTCTTCTGGCCAAGCTTTCCAGCTCCGGCCAGGCCCTCCACGCAGAGTCGGCTACCCTTCATTAGCCAGCTCTGGCCATCCCTACTCTGGCCACCATCATCATCAGAACCACCACCTCGCCATCGTTGTCGTCTTTGTCATCCTCCTCGTCGTCGACGTCTTCGCCATCGTCGTAGACGCGCACAGGTATGGCTTCCTTCCCTCGCATATACGTACGCGTATACGTATGTACGTATGTATGTATGTATGTGTGTATGTTGTATTAGTATGATTCGTATATATATACGCATATACATATATATATATATATATATATATATATATATATATATATATATATATCGTATATTTCTCTATTTTGGTATATATATGTATTAAATATATATTAGTATATATGTATTAAATAATATATGTTAGTATATATATACATATATATACGTATATGGTATGAGTATTAAACTGGTATATGTATAAATGTAGTATACGTATATTATTACTTGGTAAATATATATGTATATATTTTCAACTTACGTATTCTTTTGTATATAAATATTGGTCGTTATATATTTATATAAATATGTGACATATATATTTTTAAGACATATATATATATATATATATATATATATATATATATATATATATATATATATATATATATATATATATATATATATATATATATATATATACATATATGTATATATAGTATGTTATTCTATTTAGTATATATACATATATACGTATTGTATATATCTCTCCCTAATATATGTTATATACATACAAGTATTAATTTTGATTTAAAGTATATATATATACACATATCTATTTTTTGTACCAAATGGATATTAATGTATATGTTAGTAGTAATATGTATAATATATATATATATATATATATATATATATATATATATATATATATATATATATATATATATATATATATATAGGTACTAGATGACCCAAATGTAATTATGGATACCCCGTCTTTACATTGACCTGTAACCCTGTAAATGTTAGTTGACTGCCATATGTATACCGACGTACTGGCGAGACCTGTATCACCGACTATCTAAATTTACAACAATTACAGACACGATACCCGGGCAATTAAACACGCACTTGACCCTAGTTGACTAGTGCCATACCTGGGATAGCCCCTAAGTTCAATGTATTATGATTAATATTAGTTTAGCATCTGATGTAAATATTATATTTATGATATGTCTATAGGACTGTTGGATCATCCAGATGATACTCTGGAACAGGAAATTGATATTACCAGCTAAGGACCCAAGGCAAGTACATTCTCTAATAATTTCTAATTATTTGATAATTTCTACAAGTTCAGTATCTAGAAATATTACATCTGATCCTTGACACCGTGCTACACGGACTAGTATATAGATTGAATCTGCAGTCATGAGATGTTACATTGACTATCGTATTGACATTGTACACGATATTGATATTTAGACCTTGTACATGATAGATTTAATATTGCTCATGTATCGTGACGTGTCTTGGTTGGATCCATTGTACTAGTTAGGGGCGAAGAAATAGTTAGTGAGAAATATGATCATATCCCTCTTGTACAATTATAGAATCATGTTAGTGTTAATCATACTCCTCACGTATGATTAGCCAGGCCATATAGCTCTCGTATATGTTCCCAAGCCGATCACATATCGAAGCTACTATTTCAAACACTTAGAATAGTTACAGTTCTCTATTTTAGATCATATACTACATCACCCGTATATATAAATTGTACCTCGTTCTCTTCATTTCATATATGCACTGACTGTATCATATTGCCTATATTGTCTGTCTCTTTACATTACCTGTCTCTTTATTTTTTCTATTGCATTTATTCACTGTCTTCTCTCAGTATATAGCATCATCTGTTTATTATTTTATAGTCCTTATCAATTAAATAGAACTGTTATTTGAGATGTACTTTGCTCCTTCTTGACTGAAAATATTTTTTCAGACTATGCCTTAGAGGACTGGTATCCAACACTTTAAGGACCACAGGGTGAGTAGCTGCAGACTTGGACTTGGTAGTTAAGTTATGATTCCGGGAGGTCTAGCCGGAATCACTAGTTATCTAGTTAGTTCTTTTAGCAGATTATTTGGTACCGGATTTGTCTCCGGCATACTTGTTGAGACTTAGATTTATTGTTGAGTTAGATTATTTAGATTTGGACTTGTGTTGCATTTTATTTTATTCTTCGATATCTTATCATGCTGTAGTTATGTGATTGAGTATGTTGTTCATATTATATTGTGTCATCCGTGCCTCCTTATGGAGATTGGATGCTCGTGTGAGATTGCTTAGATAATATCATGACCTAGACAGCGTTCTACCGCCGATGCTGCGACGTAGGCTCGACGTACCCACGTACTCGTGCCCCAATTCCGGGTGCGGGTCGTGACATATTTTTAGTAGTGGCCCATGCAGGTCAGAATTCACAAGTTGTGCAATGTCGTGGTAGTATGACATCTCAGTTGTACTACTGCATGCCTGTGATAGGATCTAGGATATAGCATACTAGGATGAGAGCGAATACTCAATCACAATTCCTTGAGAGATTCCTAGGATGACCCCTGAGAATCTTATTATAATTTCCAATTTAAATTATTTCCCTTATTTTCGTCCGTTCTCACTTGTTGATATTAAATTTGATTCTTCTTGATCAGTTATTAAATTAACATCTTGGTGTCATTATAGAGTTTGATTTCATATCAAGATAAACTTTACGGACTAATTTATGGTATCATCTGATGACACATATTGATGAGGACAGTGAGAAAGATTAATATTAGAGCTATTGGACTACAAGATGTAAATTTAAATTATAATTTGAAGATTGAAAATGAATTTTAATTTTTAAGAATTTTGAGGAGTTGAGATATTATGTTATTAAAATTTTTTGAGGATTCAGATTCAATTCAATGAACCTAGACAAAGCTGTAAGGATTTTTGGAAGTGATTAAATTTTTGTTTCAGTATTTGAATATTTGACTTTGAGGAAAGTATATGCATTTTACTTTAAATTGTTCGAGGAGTTAGTTTTGAGGATTTTATTTTGAGGATAAAATTTTATAGTGGAAGAGATATATATTAGTATATGAGTGAATGAGGTAAATGTGTAAGGATCTGTTGGCTTGAGCATGATTGAGATTGCACTGCAAACTGACTTGGGTGTCCATCTAGGGTTGTATTAGAGGGAGAAGTACTTAGTATGGTATGTTGCACTTGGTGTACACTTGAGTGATAAGGACAACTAGTATCAATAATTGTAGTAGGTAAGAAAGCTAGCAGTGAGTGTGCTTGTAGTAGAAACTGTGGTACCTAAAGGGATAGAGGTATCAACCTTGGATGCATCTTTGACCTATGCAATCATAACTAGGAATATTTCTAATCTATTTATCTTCTTATCCTTATTTCTTCTGAATGTTGCTTCTTTAGAACTTTACTGTCCTTCCTTGATGATATCACATTTATTGCCTTAATTGATTCTTTTGGATCTGTCTTCAGGATATCGCCGAAGATACGATCTATGAGAGTGGGAGCATCAACTTTAGAGGGGTCTGCCACCTCTCCACCTGATGGACAGACATCTGTAGTTCCTCCTACATCTCTGGTACATGTGGGAGTATCTGCACTTTTTAGGGGTCCTCCTCCTCCACCTGTTCAGAGGTTTGCCGAAGCTGTGACAGACAACCTTCCTCTTCCACCGACTCTGATTTTCGGAGGTTTGCTCATTGACGGGGCACAAATATTTACTTTGATCCAGGGCATGGTAGATGCCCAGAGAGTGACGGCAGACGCTCAGCGAGTTTAAGCTGAGGCTCAGAGGGTGCAAGCATAAGCGCACCAGGCACAAATAGAGCTGATGAGAGATAGTATGGAGAATGCTCATCAGGTAGCTCTCCAAGCTGTGGAGAGAGTAGCACAATACCAGCAGTTTTTTGGCCAACAATAGCAGAGATCAAGCACTATAGTGGACTTCAAGAGGATGATGCCTCGAGAGTTCAAGGGTATCGAAGGGATACTCTACGCTGACGACTGGCTAGAGGATATAAAGAGGAGCCTGCGATTGGCCCAGATTTCAGAGAGCTTACGGATAGAGGCGGCTGGCAGTCAGATGTTCGATATCGCACTCACATGGTATCGTACGGAGCCGAGACTTACTGCACAAGGACTTACTTGGGAGACCTTCAAGGAGCTCTTCAAGGAGTAGTTCTTCCCCGATGTGGCATTGGGAACCTTGGAAAGTCAGTTTTATGACTTGGTTCAAGGAAATATGTCGGTCGATGAGTACGTTACAGAATTTTGTCGATTGAGCCATTTTGTATCGTCTATGATTCGGGACCCAGGAGATCGAGCCCGAAAATTTTGAAAGGGGCTGACGAAAGAGATTAGGTTGCGCACTTCTGGTCGTCATACCGCTACCTTTGAGGGTATCTTGATGGATGCCCAGATTGCAGAAGAGGATTTGGAACTCAGGCCTAAGAGGAGTCACAATATTTCTGGAGATACAAATAGTAGCGCAGGACCGGCCAAGCGTCCCCATATTCAGCAACAGCCATAGGCGTTTCAGCATCAACAACAGTACCAGGCACCAGTTTATATTCAGCAACAGCCATAGGCGTTTCAGTATCAATAGCAGTACCAGGCACCAGTTCGTGTTCAGCAGGATCAGCAGCAGTCTCCAAGAGAGACACAACAGACTTATCATTTCTGTAAGAAGCCAGGATACCTTTGGGAGAGCTGTAAAACGAGGCTAGGACTTTGTTTGTACTGCGGCACTGCAGGACATCGAGTGAGGGATTGTCTTCTAGCCCATTATCTTTCCGGCCAGTGTGCAGCTCCAAATTATAGAGATCCAGTTAGGCTACCTGTGGAATCGTATATTGCACAGCACCCGCGAAGGGAACCACCCCAGTAGGGCGGGGCATTTGCGATGACGGTCAAGGAGACCGATACTGCAGGTAATGTGTTAGCAGGTTATGTTCTTTCCTTCCTTCTGTTCCTTTCTATTTGATTGATTGATTGATTCCCTAGTACCGTAGCTTGTATTCATGATTTTCTTGTTAAAATATAGTTACTAGTACACCGGACAGAGACTGCAATACCATGACAAAAGATACCATGACCGTATATATTTTTCTTAGATTGTATGTTGTATGACTGTAGGTATAATTTTTCTTAGACCATGATTATTGGGGTTGGCCATAGTAGATTTATGAAGAGGTTATGACTTGACAAGAGAGACAAGATGCTTAAATTTTGAGGATAATCATTAATTTAAATAAAGAGTTAAGGATTTAATATAGCAGAATTGATGGATCATTGATTTTATAAAGATTGAGATATGATTGAAATTATCATTAAAATTCGAGAATAAACATTAATTTAAATGAAAGTTTAAGAATTTAATATGGTAGAATTGATGATTTATTGATTATGATATAATTTATCATTAAAAACTTGAGGAAATTTAGTAGATTATCATTATATCTATTTGATTACAAGATATGAATTTAAAATTTAAAATTATAAATATTGTATTTGAAGATTCCATAAGTTTCACATTGTTGAGTATTTTGTGGAAAAATAAATCAAGGAATAAGATCATTAATGGATTAGTGTTGAAGTCAAAATTTTGGGAAAAGGATTTAAATTTTTATACGCATCGATTGGACTTAAATTAGATGAGTAAGATGATTAATGGATTAGTGTTTGAATTCAATTTCTGGGATAAGAATTTATATTTTGTAAATATGTAGCGATTGGATTTATGGATTAGTATTTTTATATGGGATTTCTTAATTTTATAAATGTGCATTTATTAAATTTAAATAAGAGGATTGGATGTTAAATTTTGAGTATTTAATTATTAACTTAAAATTTTTGGAGGAAATTGTGAAAAAAATGGAATTTGATTTTACTCCAAAGATTTTTAGGAATACGATAATTATATAATTTTGAAAATTTTGTAGATAGCAATATGGATTTACTTTATGATTAAATGGTTTGATGAATCTAGATTTGATGGAAAATAATATATAATGAATATACACTACTATTGAGGATTTAAATTTTGAGGACGAAATTCTTTTAAGGAGGGTAGACTTGTCACTACCACATTCTAAAAACAGGGGTATTTTTGACTTTTTATATATTATTAATATTGTGGTAGTTATATTAAATAATTTCATGATATGTGTATTTAATTTAAGTAATTGTATGAGATATGTATTTAAATATATTATATTATATACAGTGTTCATTAATATTTGAGCTGGTAGACTTGACCTAGAAGCCCACTAGATGAACACCTGACCGAATTATAGGATTATCTATTAATTAGAATTTAATTATGGAGGTTGTAATTAATTACCGTAATTTTATTTAATTATTGTGCCTTACCGTTGCTTCAATATTTGGAGCGCTACCCTAGCTTTTGCCTTCCAACAAATTTTCCAACCTTGCTCTAGACGTGCCCGCCTTCCATTCTGACCTTTTTGTAACTCATAATTATGCTCTCTTGTGCTTCATTTTAGCCGCACAATATTCGTCGCGGACGTTTATTTAAATTCTAAATAAATTCTAACTTTGTATCGTTGTACGTTCCAATCAAAATTGGAGGCAATCTCGACCCATTTTTCGTGTAATCCAAATTAAAGTAATATTTTGTTCTGAGTCTTCTTCACTAATAATATTTGTGTTCCAACCTAATTTTGGCCCCATGTACTCCTAATTAATTTTAGAACACCGTTTGTATTTATTTCTAATTAAATTGGGGATACCATTTTGACTAATCCCGTTTAATCCCAATTTAATTCCAATACCCCATTAATTAAGCCCATACAAAACACACAATACCCCCCCACCCTACAAAATACCAAACACCAATTCTTTCACCAATTTTTCATTATTTTATGTGTCTGTGCAAATACCCAAATTTAAGGGGGCTAATTTATAAATTTTGTATTAGGTGTAAATACCCCATTGGTTCTAACCAATGGAGAAGCCATAATATTGACTAGTCAACCAACCTCTCTCTATGCATGAGTAATTCCTCATGTCAAATTCTGACCACCCATTCAAAATGGGTGCAGCATTACCACTCATTTCCCACTCACAATATCCTATTTAATGTCTCCTCAAGGCACTCTTCCCAACCATGACCTAATCTCCAAACCTAGGGAAGCCCCCATCTTCTTTCTCCTCCCTCCTCACAAGCCCCTAACCGTAGGTTAAAGTTTCCCAAATTTTTCTTCTTCTCTTCTTCTTCTTCTTCTTCCTTTCTTCTTCTTCTCCTCCATTTTTTTAAAATTTTAGAAGGGGGAAATATCCAACACTTTACCACTGTTCACCTTCAACTCCGGCCCTACTCAGGTCACGACACCCGGCGAGCTCTCTCAACTCCGACCAACCATTCCTTCAGCCCGGCCACTGCTCCGGTCTCCGGCTTCCACCGCTGCTTCCACCACCCTACGCGAGCACCACCACCTGAACCAACCAGCACCACCTCCATCAATCAGTTCAGCCCGGCCGAGCTCCGATTGCTCCTAGCTTCTTCCCCGGCTCCTCCATCTTCGTCGGACCCATCTCGAACCGGCCTCCCCTTTGGCAGCACCCGGCTGTGCTACCTAAACCGACCCCCTTCGTCTTCTCTTCCCACAACATCACCACCACACCGAAACCTCCCCTCAATTGTGCACCCCCGCCTGAAGCTCCCCGACCCCGCTGCTCTTTTTCCCTCTGGCCTGGTGACCCGAAGCTCCACCCGGCCAACTCCCTGCACCTCCGCTCGAGCCCGATATATATATGTATTCAATATATATTAGTATATAAGTATTAAATAATATATGTTAGTATATATATATATATATATATATATATATATATATATATATATATATATATATATACACATATATACGTATATGGTATGAGTATTAAACTGGTATTTGTATAAATATAGTATACGTATATAATTACTTGGTAAATATATATATATATATTTTCAACATATGTATTCTTTTGTGTATATAAATATTGGTCGTTATATATTTATATAAATATGTGACATATATATTTTTAAGACATATATATATATATATATATATATATATATATATATATATATATATATATATATATATATATATATATATATACATACATATATACGTATTGTATATATCTCTCCCTAATATATGTTATATACATACAAGTATTAATTTTTATTTAAAGTATATATATATACACATATCTATTTTTCATACCAAATGGATATTAATGTATATGTTAGTAGTAATATGTATAATATATATATATAGGTACTAGGCGACCCAAGTGTAATTACGGATACCCCGTCTTTACATTGACCTGTAACCTTGTAAATGTTAGTTGACTGCTATATGTACACCAACGTACTGGCGAGACCCGTATCACCGACTGTCTAAATTTACAGCAATTACAGATACGACACCCGCATAATTAGACGCGCACTTGACCCTAGTTGACTAGTGCCATACCTGTCATAGCCCCTGAGTTCAATGTATTATGATTAATGTTAGTGTAGCATCTGAGGCAAATATTATATTTATGATATGTCTATAGGACTGTTGGATCATCCAGACGATACTCTGGAACAGGACATTGGTATTACCAGCGAAGGACCCAAGGCAAGTACATTCTCTGATAATTTCTAATTATTTGATAATTTCTACAAGTTCAGTATCTAGAAATGTTACATCTGATCCTTGACACTGTGCTACACGGACTAGTATATAGATTGGATCTGCAGTCATGAGATGTTATATTGACTATCATATTAATATTGTACACGACATTGATATTTAGACCTTGTACATGATAGATTGGATATTGCTCGTGTATCGTGACGTGTCATGGTTGGATCCACTGTACTAGTTGGGGGCGGGGAAGTAGTTAGTGAGAAATGTGATCATATCCCTCTTGTACAAGTATAGAATCATGTTAGTGTTAATCATACTCCTCACGTATGATTAGCCAGGCCATATAGCTCTCGTACATATTTTCAAGCCGATCACATATCGAAGCTACTATTTCAAACACTTAGAATAGTTACAGTTCTCTATTTTAGATCATATACTACATCACCCGTATATGATATTGTACCTCGTTCTCTTCATTTCATATATGCACTAACTGTATCATATTGCCTACATTGCCTATCTCTTTACATTGCCTGTCTCTTTATTTTTGCTATTCCATTTATTCACTGTCTTCTCTCAGTATATAGCATCATTTGTTTATTGTTTTATAGTCCTTATAAATTAAATGGAACTGTTATTTGAGATGTACTTTGCTCCTTCCTGACTGAAAATATTTTTCCAGACTATAACTTAGAGGACTGGTATCCAACACTTTATGGACCACAGGGTTAGTAGCTGCAGACTTGGACTTGGTAGTTCAATTATGATTCTGGGAGGTCTAGCCGGAATCACTAGTTATCTAGTTAGTTCTTTTAGCAGATTATTTGGTACCGAATTTATCTCCGGCATACTTGAGACTTGGATTTATTGTTGAGTTAGATTATCTAGATTTGGACTTGTGTTGCATTTTATTTTATTCTTCGATATCTTATCGTGCTATAGTTATGTGATTG
Organism: Iris macrosiphon; assembly: GCA_036927795.1. Classification (NCBI taxonomy): domain Eukaryota; kingdom Viridiplantae; phylum Streptophyta; class Magnoliopsida; order Asparagales; family Iridaceae; genus Iris; species Iris macrosiphon. The sequence continues at coordinate 113,821,814 of JAYESA010000011.1, forward strand.
ATTATGTTGTTAATATTATATTATGTCATCCGTACCTCCTTATGGAGATTGGATGCTCGTGTGAGATTGCTTAGATAGTATCATGACCTAGACAGCGTTCTACGGCCGATATTGAGGCGTAGGCTGGACGTACCCACGTACTCGTGCCCCAATTTTGGGTGCGGGTCATGACAGATAGTTAATATATATACTTGAGTGACATTACCTTGAGATACCAAGGTAAATGCTGAGGTATTAACGATACCCAAGGTATTGGATTTGGGTATCAAGATAGAGGTTTAGTATTGCGATACCAAGTTGGTTCGAAACCAAGGTATCCATTTAGCATTTATAATTAGGATTATATATATAATATTATTTGATATGTACATATGTGTTATATTTATCCTTTGTTTGCGTATCCTGAGATACAGTATCTTAGTATCCTAAGATGTAGCTTGTATAGCCTAGATTCATAGTGTGTGAGCCCAATATCTTTGAGTTAGACTCATGCAACCTAGAAATAGGTAGTTGACCATAGTTTGACAGATTTGATTTAGAGTTGACCTAGTTTAACTTTGACTTAGAATTGACTTGTTGACCTAGAAGTTGACTGGTTTAACTTATTTTTATTCCAGAATCTTGTATTAATACAATATTCTATATATAGGTCTGTATGGCACCAGTACAGACACAATTTGACATTCATTGCTCTGGACCGCAGGTGAGTACATTCTCTATAGTTTCTCATTTATGATATCCTCTATGTTCATTGTATCTAGTGTAGATATCCATGTTCTCTTGACACTATGGTTACACGGATTGGTATATCCGGATCTCGTCATACGATGTTATTTCTTGGTATATGGTGTATCTTGTACATGCCTTATTTTATTGATTATTTTGTACATGTACAGACACTGATTCTTGGGAAGAGTCGCTATCTTCTTGGGGAATCTCGTGCCATAACATACCATGGTTGGATCTATTATACCAGTTAGGGTTGGAGAATATGTAGTGTAGATATATGATCATACCCTCCTTATATCAAGTCTTGTATTGAATAGTATTAATCATACATAGCACATATGATTAGCAGGCCATAAATCTTGTATCAAGTTCCCAAGCCGATCATATGTTAAAGCTGGTACTCACTCACTTAGTCATTAGTATATTCTTGTTCATTTGCCATATTGTTCATTATTGTACTTATTTCTAGTATTTTTTTTATTACGTATCTCTTGTACATATATATGGCATCTTGTATATTCACATCTATTTACTGCTACATAGTTCATATTATTGATTTAGAACTGCTGTTAAAGATGTACTTCGCTCCATTCCTGACTGGAAAATATTTTTCAGAGGGTCCGATAGATTGGTGTCTGACATACTATGGACTTCGACGTATAGATGGTGCAGACTTAGACCCTTTAGTTCTGGAGTGATTGACGGAAGGTTTATCCGGATCACTAGTTTTTATAGTTAGTTTCTTTAGCATTTTGGTACCGGATTTATTTTCGGCTTATAGTTAAGATTGAATTTGTTTCTATTGTTGATAATTTATATTTTTGATGTATAGTTAGACTTCCTTTATATCTTCTAGTGCTTTAGAATGTGATTAAGTTTTTGTGTGAGATTATTGGCAGACTTTATATTATTGTGAGATATTTAGATAGTATAGTTGACCAAGATAGCGTTCTACCGCCGATGCTGCGACGTAGACTGGGTGTTGTTCCCGACTTGCATCCCTACATTAGGTGCGGGTCATGACACATTTTTAGTGGTGGCTCATACAGGTCTACCTTTGGGAGTGAAGTAAAACATATAAATTATAGAAGTTAATAACTAGTGTAAGTAATTATGAGTTCTAGTGAGTGTGATGAGATAATTTAATAAGGAAGCTAGTATCCTAGAACATTAAGGATATATTATATAGTTTTAAAGCTAGTACTATTATATCAAGAGTGTTAATATTTCTATATCAGGGATTAGTTGAGTAATGTGTTAGTAACAGTAAGTACATTGGATTGGTGTATCAGTTAATATGGATTGAAAGATATTTGGGAGTAGTAGTACAAGTGATCCAAGCAGTAGAGGAGGGAGACAATATATATATATATATATATAGAAGTAAGTAAGAATAGTACCTTGCTAAATTTGATTACGGAGGTCGTATGTATCAGAGAATAGTCCGAGGGGTATAAGGATACCAGTGAGATGTCATGGTGTTGTAATGACTAGAAGATAATTGTGTATTTATTGTGTATAGATGAGAACCTTAGGATGATTAACAAATGTTAGAGGATGAGTTGTACCATGTATCAGATAAAAAGATATACCCTAGTAACAAGAGCCAGAGTACCTCATGTATTATAAAAGTTTAGGCACAAGCATAATAGAGGAGAGACATGAGTAAACTGGTATACGAATATCATCAAAATGCATATGAGAGCTGATGCCTTGTGTAGACAGTAACAAAATTTAAGTAAGGCATCCTATAGGGAGTGATAAGTTGGACGAGGGTGTACTAATAAAATACATGATTGAAAAGATATACAAGTGTTTCTTGCAAGAGAATGATTGAGAAATTTTGGTGATTGAAACAAAAAAAGGAGGTAGCATCTTAGCAGTATCTTGAATAGTATCCTAAGTAGCAAGTGCCAGTGAACTAAGAATGTTCTTGACCTTGAATTAGAGTATATCACTAGTATTTAGTAACCCTCAATATTAAGAATATCTTGACTAGGTTGATGATTAGTAAATGCTTAGTGTGATGGAATAGGCCACAGGTGGCATAACAGGTTATCCCGTACCAGTAGAGGAAGATACCTCAGCAGGACAGAGACTGAATTTCATGATAGTTAGAGACTATATCTAAGTATGATTTCTCTTTCAGTAGAATGATATAATTGTATGTTATATGATATATACTATTTTAGACTATGATTGATGCGGTTTGACCATAATAAGATTTGTATGAATAGGATATGACTGTCCCAAGAGAGAGGGGTGAGAATTTTGAGAACAAAATTCTTCTAAGGGGGGTAGATTTGTTACTACCACATTTTCTAGGAAAGTGTATTTTAGTCATTTGGTAATTAATTAAATATTGTGCATATTAAATTTTTATGTATTATATTATTCATTTATTATTAGCATGTTAGATTTATTTTTGGACTTGTGTTAGTAGACATAACTAGTTTAGTTTAGACTCATTGACCAACATTTAATTCTAGTTAGAATTGAGCCCAATAATTAGAAGCCCAATTATTAGGAGGATGATTAATTATGTTAAACCCATTAGACTAGAATCTTTCCTCCTTAATTAATTTCTTCATGAGAGGCCCCAAGGGGTATTTTAGACTTTACATAGTAGCTTGAGGGAGGGGGCAAGTGAGGCCTATATAAAGGGGATGAAAATTCTCTCTCTCTCTTTATTTTTCATTCCAAATCTAGATCTAGAAAATTCTCTCAACCAAATCCCTACCAAATTTTCACCAAATTATTTTTAAAATCACCATTGGAGGCTATTAGAGCATGGATCTATAAGAAAAAAGTATAGATCTACAAGGAGGAAGCATTGATCTACAAAGAGGAGCAAAGATCTACAAGTTGAAGGCCAATTTCACCAATTTTGGAGGTCTTATTGGGAATCCATCTCCTAATAGGTACAATTTAGTTTTTTTTCTTTAATATAGGTTCTAAATCTGAGAATTAACCATGAAAAATTAACCCATATGCATAGGCTACCCATAGGATTTAGTTTTGTGTTCATAGGAAGCCTATTGAGAAAGTTATGGTGCTTTTTGTGTCAATTTTGGAGGAATTTCGAGATTGACATTTGTTGTGTGTGTCAATTGGTCCAATAAATCAATTTATCATGTGCTTGTATATTTGGGGCTAGTGTCATATCCACAATTGGGTACGTGTAGGTCGTATCCCATCAATTTGGTGATACATATTGATTTGGAGATTTTTTTTTTGATACGGGACTTTGAGCATGTCACATTTTGATACGGACACGTAGATTTGTATTTGACTCTTCGTATTGTTCATAAATAATATATATGTCTTTTTCGTGTCCTTCGGGGTACGTTTGGATGTGTGATAGACTCGTGTCACAAGCGTATCCTAGCTCTAGTGGGATACGGGATGATACGTTCCATGTGTGTATAATTTAATTATAGATCTATGATCTTGTGTTCTTATTTCATGGAGAATATAATTGTATATATATATATATATATATATATATATATATAATATGGTATATATATTATGTAATATTGTGTCTTAGATCTATGTATCTATGTATATACTATAGGTGTATATATTGTATGTAATCATTCTTCTATGTGTATATATATATATTGTAGTATATATATATAGATATGTATATGTTAAGCATAATTTCATGTGTTATAATTATATTTATATAATGTGTGTTATTTATGGGGAATGATTATATGTACATACATATATATATATATATATATATATATATATATATATATATATATATATATATATATATATATATATGTGTATATGTTACTATGTGGTATTTTATATAATTTACCATATATAAGTGTATGTATAGTATATATATAGTTTTATATGCATATATATATATATATATATATATATATATTGTGTTATATATATATATATATATATATATATATATATATATATATATATATATATATATATATATATATATATATTATGGGTTATATATATGGTATTTAAGTATATTTTGTATATATTTACATAGTTTTTGTTTGCGACAGCAGCATGCAAAGCGTCATAAATAGCAGCAGAGACAACACAGAAGTAGCGGCAGCAGGGAAACAGTGACAGTAGCCAGCGACAGTTACAGAAAACTGTCTCTAAAATATCAGCGTATGAGCAGCGCATTAGGAGCTTTAGTGACAGTACATAAAACTGTCACTAAAATAGCAGTATATCAGTATTAATAACAGTCTTCAACAACAGCGGACAATATTTTTAGCGACAGTTTGGCAGTTTTTAGATATTTATATATATAGATATATATGTATATATATGGTAATTAATATATACGTATATATGTTCATAATTTTCTAATTATGCTTTAGTATACTATATGTATAATATATTTAGTTGTAGCATATAATATTATTGGAATAATTAGTGTATTTTAGTTATCTATTGTTATAAGTATCTTTATTTATATATATATTATATATTTGTAGGTTTGTATGTATGTATGTACGTATATATGTATTAGTATTTAGTGTGTAGTTGGTAGTTAGTATTTATTCTATTTGGTACCTACTAGAAGTTATATTGGATAGATATATGTATACATATAGTTATTGATGAATAGTTAGTATATATATATGAAGATTTTGGAAATTATCTTGAGATACCAAGGTAAGTATCAAGAGATACCAAGGTATGAGTAGTAGGTATTGGCATAGTAATAGGATAGTTATAGACTAATTATGGGTGGATATTAGGTGACTAAAATAAGGTATATAGTATTGTATAAATACTAAATACATGGTAGTTTATAGTTATAGTTGGATAGTTAATATATATATATATATATATATATATACTAGAGTGACATTACCTTGAGATACCAAGGTAAATGCCAAGGTATTAAGGATACCCAAGGTATTGGATTTGGGTATCAAGATAGAGATTTAGTATTGCGATACCAAGTTGGTTCGAAATCAAGGTATCCATTTAGTATTTGTAATTAGAATTATATATTTATATAATATTGTTTGATATGTACATATGTGTTATATTTATCCCTTGTTTGCGTATCTTGAGATACGGTATCTTAGTATCCTAAGATGTAGCTTGTATGGCCTAGATTCATAGTATGTGAGCCCAATATCTTTGAGTTAGACTCACGCAACCTAAAAATAGGTAGTTGACCATACTTGACCATAGTTTGACTATAGTTTGACCGGTTAGACTTAGAGTTGACCTAGTTTGACTTTTGACTTAGAATTGACTTGTTGACCTAGAAGTTGACTGGTTTAACTTTTTTTTCATTCCAGAACCTTGTATTAATACAATATTTCTTATATAGGTCTGTGTGGCACCAGTACGGACATAGTTTGACATCTATTGCTCTGGACCGCAGGCGAGTACATTCTCTAATAGTTTTTCATTTATGATATCCTCTATGTTCATTGTATCTAGTGTAGATATCCATGTTCTTTTGACACTATGGTTACACGGATTGGTATATCCGGATCTCATCATGCGATGTTATTTTTTGGTAAATGGTGTATCTTGTACATGCCTTATTTTATTGATTATCTTGTACATGTACAGACACTGATTCTCGAGAAAAGTCGCTATCTTCTTGGAGAATCTCGTGCCATAGCATACCATGGTTGGATCTATTATACCAGTCGGGGTTGAGGAGTATATAGTGTAGATATGTGATCATACCCTCCTTGTATCAAGTCTAGCATTGAATAGTGTTGATCATACACCGCACATATGATTATCCATGCCATAAATCTTGTATCAAGTTCCCAAGTCGATCACATGTTAAAGCTGGTACTCACTCACTTAGTCAATAGTATATTCTTGTTCATTTGCCATATTGTTCATTCTTGTATTTATTTTCAGTATTTCTTTTATTGCATATCTATTGTACATGTATATGGCATCTTATATATTTACATCTATTTAATGCTATATAGTTCATATAATTGATTTAGAACTGCTGTTAGAGGTGTACTTTGCTCCATTCCTGACTGGAAAATATTTTCAGAGGATCCGAGAGATTGGTGTCTGACATATTATGGACTTTGACGTATAGATGGTACATATTTGGACCCTTTAGTTCTAGATTGATTGACGGAAGGTTTATCCGGATCACTAGGTTTCATAGTTAGTTTCTTTAGCATTTTGGTACCGGATTTGTTCCGACTTATAGTTGAGATTGGATTTGTTTCTATTGTTGATGATTTATATTTTTGATGTATAGTTAGACTTCCTTCATATCTTTTTGTGCTTTAGAATGTGATTAAGTTTTTGTGTGAGATTGTTAGCTGACTTTATATTATTGTGAGATATTTAGATAGTATAGTTGACCAAGATAGCGTTTTACCGTCGATGCTGTGGCATAGGCTGGACGTTGTTCCCGACTTGCATCCCTACACTGGGTGCAGGTCGTGACAGCCTAGCTTAGTTGAACCTTTTTACAACCCTTCCCTGTTGTGCACTCGGAAACACCTTGCTATTTACTACAACTACCTCGACTGCACACTCCTCACACACACACACACAAACACACCTACACATACCTATATATATATATATATATATATATATATATATATATATATATATATATATATATATATATACAAACACTTATACACTCACCTATCTATATCAATCTCTATATATATAAGTACACTCTCTCTACTAAATATATATAGATACAATCACACACACACACACACAGACACACACATACATATATACACACACACACACACACACACACACACACACACACACACACACACACACACACACACACACACACATATATATATATATATAATATATATATATATACACACACACACACACACACTCTCTCACACACATAAATATATATATAACATACACAATCCACCTATGTGTATCAATATATATATATATATATAACACATACACAAATAAATATATATATATATCAATACATATATCTATATAAGTACATAAAATCATATATATATATATATATATATATATATATATATATATATATATATATATATCATATATATATACATATACATATGTATAAATAGGAATGAGGACAATAAGCCAAACACGTGGAGTGCACCGCACCCGTATCACACTTACTCTATGATACGCTTGCGACACGGCTCCACCACACAACCAAACATATCCCGAAGGACACGAGCAAGTCTAATACACTAATTATGAATAATACGTATAGTAATTAGACCAACTACATGTCCGTGTCACGATATGATATGCACAAGTCCTCGTGTCGGAGAAAAATCTCTAAAGTTAACCTGTATCATCAAATTGACAAGATATGGCCTACACGTACCCAATTGTGGATATGACACTAGTCATAAAGAATCAATCATATGTCATATTGTTCTATTTGACCAAATGACAAATACCACATGTGCCAATCTCAAAATTTCTTCCAAATTGACACCAAAATGCACATAACTTCCACCATAGGTCTCCTATGAACCTAAAACCAATTCCTATGGGTAGCCTATGCATGCGAATTTGTTTCTCATGATTAAATATCAGATTTAGAGTCTACTAGAAGAGAAAAAACTAAAATATACCTATTAGGAGATGGATTCCCAATAAAAATTGCCAAATAAAATATAGCTCCTCTCCTTGTAGATCTTGGCCTCCTCCTTGTTGCTCCTTACTTTCTTCTTGTAGATCCTTAATTTAGAAGCCTTCAATAAAGAATAGGGAAGAAATTTGTGAAGAAATTTGTGGAGAATTGATGAGAGAATAAAGGAAATTGAAAGAGGAAAAAACTAGATCTAATGGAAATAAAAATTAAAATGAGAGAGACACTCTCTCTCCTCCTAATGGTGGTCGGCCATATACCCCCTCCCCCAAGCAATGTGAAATGTCTTATTTATCCCTTTGGGCCTCTCATGAAGAAATTAATTAGGGAGGAAAGGTTCTAGTCTAATAGTTTTTCTAATTAATCCAACCTCCTAATCCATGAGCCTAATTCCTGGGCTCAAACTAAACTAATATGACATATTGGTTTCATGCAACTAATAAATTGGTTAGGTCTACTACACAAGTCTAAAATAAATTTACAACTAATAATAAATAAATAAATAATATACTAATTAAATAATACACATGTACAATATTTAAATATAATACATCCTAAAAATTAAAATGCCCTTGTTAATTATTAAACTACCCTTAAATAAAAATGTGAGGGTGACAATAAATAATTCCCTCAGTGCCTTTAAAGTCCTTCGGCCCCATCCTCTTAAAATCTATGATAGTCCCCGGTCTTGGCTGCTACGGGGTAAACTGACTTGGTGTCGTCTGTGGCTGGATTAAGGTGACTCTTTCGACTACTACAAGCACAATCTGGTGAGCATTCTTAATGTCCTACCTCATAACCTATGATTGGTGTTGCTGCACCTTCATCATCTGCTGAAAGATCATAAACATCTGTATCTGATCGACTATGGATGGTGGGGGTGAAAGATCCCTTGAAACTGTCGGTGCTGCCCTCTATACCGGAGGTGGAGCACCTCCGAAAGCTGCTACAAAAATGTCCACCTGGATTGGTGAAGTGGACCTATGAAATATAGCCGCTGGAACAGCGTCGCCTGGTGCTGCCCTCATAAGCGACGAAGTGACCGACCACGCTGATATTGCACCTGAGCACTAGAAATACATCTTCGGCGGCATCCTGAAGATAGATTGAAATAAAGGAATCAATATTGAGTAAGATACGATATCATCAAAGAAGGATAAAATTATTAAAAGTAAAGAAAATATTCAATAGACAAGGATAAAAATAGATATTTGGAATTGTTTCCTAGTTGTGATTGAGTATACTCTCAGCCTATATCCTATATCCTAAAACATGCTCATAGTAGTACTCTAGGTAAGCACTACTATGATATCGCTTCTAATTGTGACTCTTGACCTACATGGACCACCACTAAAAATATGTCATGACCCGCACCCAGAATGAGGGAACGAGAAGTGATCAACGCCTTGCCTACACCGCAGCATCGGCGGTAAAACGTTGTCTGGGTCATCCATAATCTAATATCTCACACAATATATACATGGTACCTGTTAGTCATCTCAACTCCAAACGGAGGAACAATATGGTAACTGATAAATATAAACTATACTCAATCATAATGCAAACTAAGGAAGATAAGCACGAGATAGAATAACGAAGGAAAATAGTCACAATACAACCACAAGTCTAAGATAATATATACATGCCATAAGCCTCAATAAAAGTTTAATATATGTCTAAACAGATAATCTAAACCTCCTCAGAATCTGGTACTAGGTCCTCCTGCTCTAAATGAGTATCCTCTAATGGTACGTCGTTCTACAGCCCGTAGTAGATGGGACACTGGTCCACAAACCAATCATCTAAAAAATATATTCAGTTAGAATTAGAGCGAAGTACATACCTCTGAAAGCCGATTCAAATATATAATCGAGCATATATAATAGACAATAAAAAAGAATACAAGATAACTAAATATCAGAATGTAATAAACTAGAGTGAACAGATACTATATTGGAATAAAGAACAGATAATATAATAACTATAATAAATAGAAATAGATAAACTAGCTAATGTGCCATGGAATACAAGTTTATTATGTGATCAGTTTGGATTGAATACAAATACAATATGGTAACTCGATTATATGTGTGATATGTAATCGACATATACACGAATACACTTGGACTTGATCACATAACCAACTCCTATTTCTCCATCCCTAACTAATACCACTGGATCAAATTATGATACATTACGAACACGAATATGGGCACACTGAATACGAGAAGTATGTGAATATAAAGTACACTAAAATCAATACCCGATACACAAGATAAAATACATGTGAAGAAGTACCAGCTGAACATGGTAAGGGATAACATCTTCTGACATGATCCATATAGTACCAATCTGTGTAACTGCTATATCAGAATCAAGTGTACAGTTGTAGAATATGTGATATACATACTATCATGAAATAAAAACTAACAAAAATGTACTTGCCTGTGGTCCAGAGAAATGAATGAGTCTCGATGTCCAAACTGGTGTCACATAGACCTATATATAAAATTCTATGTCAAATTGTGTAATAAAGTGAATAATACTAAGATGATCTAAACATGCCTCTCTAAGTCTATTTCTAGCTCACTAGGTTCAAACTAGGTCAAACAAGGTATTATCTAACTTTTTAGGTCCATACCTAGTCTCTAGGGTGATTACAAGTCTAAAATATGCAATACTAGGTTATACTTAATCTCTAAGTAAATACCCAATGGTATTAGCTATACTAGCTATTATTAATATCATATATTATCTATATCTATACTTATACTACATTACCTAGTGATACCTTGACTTATAGGTAAACTAACATCAATACTATATTAATTCAATACTAACAAATACATAGTTATATACTAAGTTAACTCATATATATATATACTAACTCAACTCATAACCCTTACTAATACTAACAGATTTCTATATACTAACTGTGGATAACCAATAATCATTTATAATTAACTAATTTAACTAACCCTCTAAGATCCACAAATAAAATCTAACTTAACCAACTAATAACACTAATTGTTCACTACTAATAACTATACTAACTTAACTATAGGCTAGTACCTTAACTTAACGCCTAACTCAAGAATACTTTCTTACCTTACTCACAGCTACTTTTGTTATTAGTCAAAGCTCGACACATTAACCCCAAACTATATGTTATTGTTGCTGCTGATATCCTTACTGACTTTGCAACTGTTGCAGTTGCCTCACCTCACCTTCCATATACTTGCATACCCGAGTCCCCTTAGTTCCTGCTCAAAAATTCCTACTATCATCCAATCAACCAATATAGACACTTACCTACTATCTGATACTCTATTGCTACCCATGTAGCTGCTGATACTGCTCTTAATGCTGCTGCATACTGCTATTGCTATTGATGTTGCTGCATACTGCTATTGCTATTGTTTTATACTGCTATTGCTACTGCTACATACTGCTATTGTTGTTGCTGCATACTGCTATTACTACTGCAGCATACTGCTATTGCTACTGCTGCATACTATTTTTGCTATTGCTGTATACTACTATTGCTACTACTGCATACTGTTATTATTGTTGCGGCATACTACTATTTCCATTGCTGCATACTGCTACTACTGTACTACTGTAAATAATATTTCTGCTGCAGCACCTAGCTGCTGCTGCTGTATACTGCCTGCTCTATAGCAGTGCACGAGTGTGCGCTGCTGCTACTACTTCTACACCTAGCTGCTGCTGCATACTGCTAACCCTTTCCCCTCACTGCTCGACACCCACACACAACACTTAACTCCTAACTGCACAAACTAGACACTCACTGACACCACTGTGGTGTCACAGTACACTCTCACACTCAATTACATACACACAAAGGAACTATAGATATATAAGTACAGTATAGACTATATATATATATATATATATATATATATATATATATATATATATATATTCTAGTGTATTGATCACACACTTAGAGTGTGTACTTGTGATATTCATGATACGTGTCCAAGTGAAGGGCCAAAACCTAAATTCTTCATCAATAATCATACAAACACATGAACCACCCTATAATATGACCAAAGTAACTTGCTACAAGGAGAATTGAGAATAATTTTTTTAAAACCCCTAAAATTGGGCCCCGTGTCACACCGTATCACAAAATACCATGATACGGCCTACACATATCCAATTGTGGACACATACCTAGTCTCATAATTCTAATCTAAGTCTAATTAGATCTAATTGGTCTTATGACATATAATTGATGTGTCAAATTCATAATTTCCCCAAATATGCACACAAAATACCACATAGAACTCACAATACATAGTCAAATAGCCTAGAACTTGTTCCTATAGGTAGTCATATGTTATGGGGCCATTCCTAATGGTTAAAGGCATAATTAAGAACCTATAATAAAAGAAAATTTAAGGAATTACCAATTGGGAGATGGGTTTCTAATAAAAATATAATTGGACATGATCTGGACACGTTCTCTAGCTCCAAAGTTCCAAGAGTGATGAATTTGAGATAGAAATGGTGGTGAATTGAGTAGAAAATTAATGGAGTAAAAATGGAAAATTGTGGATCTAAAATTTGGGAACAAAATACAATAAATAAAAATGAGGGAGGAGAGTGAAGACCTCCCTAATAGTGGTCGGCCTATTCTCCCCTTCCCCAAGCAAAATTAATGTCCAAGTTTGCCCTACATGATGAATTATGAGGAATAATTAAGGGTGGATATTTTTGAAAGTCTCTAACTAATTGTAATTAACTAAATCACCTTAATTAATTAGTAAAAATAACTAATAGATTTGGGTCCAAGTTAGGCTAACTAATTGTCATGACAAGTCTAAATGGTCCATATGTCTCAAGTCTAAATATTGAGCTAGTCTCTCTAACTAAACTAAATAACACAAGTCTCTAATTAAATAACTAATAATAGCCACAAATAATTATCGCTCAACATAAATAAATAATTAATACAATCATCACAATATTATTCAATATTAAATCCTAAAATTAAATACCTATGCCAAATTGCCAAACTATCCCTAGTTGAAAAAGTGAGGGTGACAAAATACAAGATACTATCTCTGACTCCATTTGATGGAAAGACGTCACCTCGTCAGTACATGAGATACTTTCAGTCCACAATGGGCCACTTACCTCGGGATGATGCCTTACTCACCAATTTGTTCGTCGGAGCACTATTTGGGGTCAATTTTGAATGGTTTTGTAACCTCCCGGATAAGTGCATCTCGTCTTTCGAGGATCTGAAGTCCCTCTTCTACGCCTAATTCTTTGAATGAGGAATGGATATGAATATGTCCTCCCTAATAGACATTGCCCAAAGGGATAGAGAACTTGCACGAGAGTAGATTGAATACTTTCGACAGGCGGTATTAAAGTTGTCTCCCGGTATTTTTGAGTCCACGCTGATACACACGTATCGAAAGAACCTCCTCCATCGATACGGCTCTGGACAACGTCTGCCCATTCAGTGATTGGACAACATTTATCATAAGTGCCGATACTACAGAAAAAAATAAGAAAGATGTCCGATTATTGGGATTCTAATCCTCCAGCATTGAGGATATAGAAAATTATCCTTTCGCCGCCAGCAACAATCATGACAGTAAAGGAAAGCAAGTCCTGACAATCAATGTGTCCAAAATTCGATCTTGTCCACCACAGGAACGATGGAGCCATCGAAGTCGAATGAGACTTATTTGTTTGACGATAATGATATCATAAAAATCTTTGAAGTATTGATAAAGGGCAACATGCTCTGGCTACCTGACGTCAATTGCCCCGATAAAGTAGATAATGTTGACAATCCTAAGTACTGCCACTACCATCGATATGTCCATCACGCTATGCGAGATTGTTACAAATTAAAAAGGCACATACAATGATTAATTGACTCTAAAGCAATTACCTTGGACTTCGAAGATACGACGGTAACTACAAACATGGTGTCCCTCCAATTTAGCACCTTTTCGACAACAGAGGATTAAGATGGTGTCATCCTCATACCGAAGACAACCATGGAGTTTGTTAACATCCCTCCAGACCAAACAGACAGGTTGGTTTCCCTCACTACTCCAAGAGGCAAAGTTATATGGGTTCATCCAAACCTCATCCCGGATATGATACAGCCGGTAATGCCTCATGCTCCCAAGTCCAAAGAAAAGAAGACCAAGTCCTATTACACGGTCTTCCCATCAACAAATGAATCTCTCACAGGAGTAACCAGGTCGGGCCTAACTTATCGACGCGACTAGAATACTCCTGACGATAATACACATTTGTTTGCCCCAACCGCGGCATACGTCAAATATGATCCGGGTCTATCCCAGCCTCTTGTAGTAGACAAACAAAAGCAGAAGAAAATACGCTTAGACAAACATTGTCCATCAATATGGTATCTGTAGATCCATAAAAGGATGATGAGTACCCTATTAAACTCTTTTAAGTAGAACCGTAGGCTCAAAAGCTAAAATCTCTGTGGAAATTATGGTTCGAGCAGTGGGAACCTCATATTGAGGATGAGGTTGTACAACTTGATTTGGGTGATGATGTTTCTCCTAAGCCCATCTTTATCAGCAAAAATCTCTCAACAAAAAAACGTTAATCTCTTGTCCAGCTGGTGAGGGAATACATCGACGTCTTTGTATAAAACTATAAAGATATGCCAGGATTGGATCCACAAATCGTGATATATAAACTCAATATCCTGCCAAACGCCAAGCATATAAATCAACAGCAACGATGATTCCACCCAGATGTTATGACTGCCATTGAAGCGGAGGTAAATAAGATAATAGCGAGCAACTTTATCCCAAAGAACAACATCCAGATTGGGTAGCTAACATCATCCCCATCATAAAAAAGAACGATAAAATTAGAATCTATATAGACTTTCATAATTTGAATGCGTCATGCCCAAAGGACAAATTCTCCCTCTCAATCACAGACGTGATGATCGACAACACTTGTGGCTTCGAGCATGTGTCCTTCATGGACGGGTTCTCAAGCTATAACCAAATTAAGATATTTCTAAATGATAAGAAGCATATGTCATTTCAGACGCTAATAGGGGTGTACTGTTATACTATAATGCCCTTTGGTCTAAAGAATATAGGTGCTACATACCAATGACCTATAAGTACTAACTTTCATGACCATCTGTGCAAGACAATAGAATATTATGTTGATGATATTGCTGTCAAAAGTCATTTTTAAGATGATCATCTCCATGACCTGAAGACGGTATTCGAGTTAATGAGAGCCCACAAGCTTAAGATAAATGCCAAGTCATTCTTGGGAGTCTCTAGCGGTAAGTTTTTTAGCTTTATCATTACTTTAAAGGGTATTCATATTGATTCGGTGTCACTCCCCATTCCCGATATATATATTTGGAACATATTAGTTTTCCTACTTATATTAATTATTGCTTGCATGCTAATTATGTTGCATATCATGGAGACTAGACCCATTCTTTGGTTCAATTAGACCCATGGTTTAATTGTTGGGTTGGTTTGGTCATGAGTTGAACCCATGGTCAAAACCTCAAATCCTAGCTATATAAGCTAACTTGTTTCTCTCTCTTTCTTCAATCTTCATTTTTCATATTTCATTCATTTATAGGCAAGTCCACCTTGCACTACATGGAGAAACCTTTTAATTTTTATTTCTTGTTCTTTTCTTTGTATTTTATTAGTCTTTTTTTTATGATGATTCTGACCGCTTTTAATACTTCGAGTTTTCGGTTTTGATGGATAGATTTGCTTAGATATACTTTTCTAAGTTAGGGTTTTATGGGTTCCTTGATTTTTTTTTAGTTTTGATCTATTAAACTTGTGTCTTTGAAACCAGTTTTTGTTACATGTTAGATCTTTCGATTTAGAGCATTTTGGCTTTTAGTTTACTGATTTAGACTTAAAATGAGGTTTTTATGAAGAAAACAAGATTTTATTTTTTAGGATTTTTTGCCATAGTCGAACCTACTGTTAGAGAAGACAAAGTCTTCATGCGGACAGCGAGCTATATGGATGAAAGTGTTATGTGGCCCGAGAGGATTATACGGCCATAACACTTGCCGTATATTGACCAACATGAGTCTATCTTGTTGGACACATGACTTCCATCACACAAGTATCCATGAATACTTGTGTTCACTCGTTGAACGAATGAGTATTTCGCTAAGTCCAAAAGATATTCCATGCCGCATCAAACTCCATGCAATATCGAACTTATGCTGTAAGCAGAGCATGCCGCCACCTTCCCTTGGACGCATGACTCTGAACTTAGGCGCATCTTTGGCGCATCCTTGGCGTGTCTTTCTTTGGTTTTATCTTTTTTTTTTCTAAAAACACTTTAAGTCATATCATATTTTATATCACATCACTGACACTTTATGTATTTTTTCGCTTCATCACTTATCCCGAGGAGTAGATCTTAGCCCTGACTCCATATGGCATAACTCCATATGGCCAGAATTGTCATATGGCCTGACTTCTCTATGCGGCAAATGATCTTATGCGGCAGCTAATTCCCATGTAGCCTTGATCCTTCTGTGTGCATGTAGTCCCTTGCACATATTTTATTAGACTAGTTTTGGTTGAATGTTCCCTTAGACTTTATGAGTTGTATGTGTGACTGTAATGGCACAAAGTATTAGACCCATCTATGCATCATGACCCGACCACTTGTATCTGTGTTGATAAACTTACTGCGTATTATGTGTTCCTACGTGCCAAGTGTCCCTATACGATTATATTATATGTTTACACTGTGGTGTACATATGCACTACGTGACATATGATATGACCCAATCTCCAGCATGGACATAAGGGTTAGTCAATGGCCAAACATGGCTAGGATCTGTTGATTGTTGTATCATGCTAGGGTGAATCCAAATTAAACTATCAAATGACAAAGCGAATTCGTATCTATCATGGCCGTACTATGGTACATCATATAAGAGAAATACCATATGACCACACTATGAGATTCTAGTTAACATTAAGGTTAACTAGGCAATTAAACTTGTAGAGTATTAGAAGGAAATAGAATCTCGAGATCGTGCCTAACTAGCCACCTTCAGTCATCTGAATTGGGGTGTGCAGGCTAGTTCCCATGGATATTATTTAAATCCTTATTAGTAGATGGCAATATCCAACTATTATATAATACTATGTATTCTGTGTAATCTTAGCACAGTGGCCTTATAAGGGACCGGTGCATACTACTATATGATATACGATAATTTGTGGCTCGGCTAACCCTGCTAGTACCTGGTTCGATCTGAGGATTCCTATATGCATAATATCTCTTGGATAACCCAAACTCCATCTAGTAAGTCCTACAAGTGATTGGCCGATTATGTAACTGAGTGTGTTTGTGTATTATATCTAGTGTCAAATATTCTAGGGACATGGGCTATCATAATACGATGGTTTAACCCTTGTCCTTGTTTTCTTGTAGGATTAGATTATTGTGTCACAAAAGGCTATGAATCAAAACTTTGAGATAGAACTATATATATATATATATATATGTATCTATTTTATAATCTGGTTTTATTTTTGCATTCGTGCTTCCTTTATGGTACTTGCTATTTGGGGTCTGACCCCACTAGTTTTGTATGGCCAGGTTTAGATCTAACACCCGAGGATCATGTGTACTCCCCCCTGAAGAATGGCGCACACTAGGTGGGTGGCCACTGAGGGAAACGAGTGGGTCTCTTCTTTCTTGTTAATAATTTCAGACTTTACTCCTTTTGGACATTTAGCCACCGGCACTTGTTAGCCATGAATCTGAATATTTTGTTCCCTACATAATTATAATTAATCAGACTATAGCTGATCATGGTCATGTACTCTTGTTACTCTGTCAGCCTTCTCATTTTTGCACAACTGGTTTCTTGAATATTGTAACAGGACATTTGGGATGCCTTATTTCCTTGTCATATATGTTCTATGTTTATGATTCTTATTTGACTGATTGAGATAATAGATGTTCTATGTGACCCTAAATGACTTGCTTGTAGTATGCACCCCCTTATCTAGTGACAGCCGTACCGCCATACGACATTTTATACCTTGCACGGTGGAGCTAGCCATGTCTGTCTATGTATTTTGGTACTGGCATGTGACAACATTTTAGTGGTGGCCCATGCAAGTCTGTATTTTCAGACTTGTGGGGTGTTATGGTCATCGGAGTCTCAATCAAAATTTGTTCCCCTTGATATCTTGCTTCATCTTCCTCGATACCATCGATTGAACTGTTAAACTACTTCCCTACTTGATCCATCCCATCCTGTTCTTGATAGTTCTTGTGCTTTTCTTTAGGGCTTATTAAATTGCTGGAGCAGCAGGCATGGAAGGATAGGGTTCCCCCAGGCAACAACGAGAGGTAGCACCTGTTCAGAGTCAAATTCGAATAGCGCCAAAAATTGAACAAGTTGGCACAGTGAAACCAGAAGTAGGACATATCGAGCAACCATCCCCTGAAATACCCATACCCCTAGCATTACCAACAGTACTAGTGGTACTTGACGCCCCGATATTGCTGGCGATCCTTCGGGGAATAATGGCTACGTAGCAACACCCGATGCCGGTGCAACAACATCAACAGTTTCAACAACATGAATAGAATATCTTGTTGAGTCAGAGTTTGCAGACAACCCTAGAAATAGGAGGAAGGCCTGATTCGAGCATATCAGTTAGATTTTGCCTACTTAACCCAAGGTACATCGATGGCACGGAGGACGCCATCACAGCAGATGCCTGGTTACATGCTATTGAGGTTATTATGGCAGCAGTAAGGGTTCCAACTAATAAAAAAGTTGATTAAGTTCGATTGAAGATTCAAGACCTTGCCTTGACTAGTGGGCATCAGTAGAGGTTGGCTTGAAGCATGTCACGACCCACACCCAAAATAAGGGCATGAGTAGTAAATAATGTCCAGCCTATACTGCATCATCGGCGGTAGAACGTTGTCTAGATCAACCATACTATCTAAATATCTCAATCACATAGCAAACTAAGGAAAATAAAGAACGATATGGAATAATGAAGGAAAAGAGTCACAATACATCCACAAGTCTAATATAATATATATAAACATGTCAATCACCTTAACAAAGTCTAAAATAAGTCTAAAACAAGTCTAAACAATAAGTCTAAGTCTCCTCAGCCTCCTCCTGCTCTAAAGGAGTAACCTCTAAAGGTACATCGTCATGTGGCCTGTAGTAGGTGGGATACTGGTCCACAAGCCAATCATCTAAAAAATATATTCAGTTAGGATTGGAGCAAAGTATATACCTCTGAAAGCAGTTTCAAATACATAATCGAGCATATATAACAGATAATAGAAAAGAATACAAGATAACTAACCATAAGAAATAGAGTGAACTAGAGTGAACAGGTAATGTACTGGAATAAAGAACAGGCAATAAAATAACTGCAATTAGAAGAAAATAGATAAACTAACTACTGTTCCAAAGAGTACAAGTTTATTATGTGATCGGTTTGGGTTGAACACAAATACAATAAGGTAACTTGATTACACGTGTGATATGTAATCGACCTTTACACGAATATAATAGGGTAACTTGGTTTCAGGTGTACACATCCAACCCAATGCTCCAAACAGTGAACTGCACTGCAAAACATCTCTGCTCTACTCTAATTAGGTATACTGATACACTACTCTCATCCAGTATCCGCTGTCACCAAGGATTGCCTCCCCTCTACCGTTAAGAATCCCAATCTAACTAACTGACATCTATATATTAACATATGAACATCTAATAGTTACCATATATATATATATATATATATATATATATATATATATATATATATATATATATATATATATATATATAATTGACTATTAACTAACTTATATACCAAATAACATTTCACAACTAACTAACTAATACAACTAAACCAATCTAACATATAATACTAATCCAAAACTTAATATCCAACAACTACCATTTAAAACAATCTAACACTAATATTTACCTTTAAACTAACTGATACTAATTGATATTTAGGGATATACTAATGGATACCTGTAAATCCCCTCGACCAATTTAGGGTTTAATTTGAACTAAAGCGAGAGACTAGGGTTAATTTGGATTTAATTAGGATTAAATGTGCGACAATTATATGTCTTAATACACCTTGCCGTTGTTTCAAGGTTGGAGCACCATACCGGTAGTTATCTTCCACCCAAGGTCACGAACATCTCTTAGACATGCCAGACTGCCCTTCTGACCATTGTGCAACCTTAGATACTCGTCATTGCGTCTCACCTTAGCTACGCAATGTTTGTTAATTTTTGCCTTGCATATTAATTATTAATCTAATTAATTTGAGGCCAAATTTATCTCAAACAGAACCTAACCAAGCCACATGCACTCTTCCACGTAGACCAGCCCTACCCCAACGAGCCAAGACAGGCCCAAGTCCAGAGGGCAGCCCATAAACCCTCATATATAAATATAATTTCTCTTCCATTGAAACCCTAGATCACATCAGCATCACCAACTCCACAAACTAGCCGAACCCTAAAACCCGAGCACCCCCTTCCCTCGACCGGACGACCACCACTGTAAGCCACCACACATCACCGTTGGCCACTCGCCTGACCACCGACTCTACCACCCCAACATCACCGCACCACCACCAGCGCCGATTGCCACCCCGATCTCCGCCACCCTAAAACCTGAGTACCAACCCGACTGCCGGATCCCGACGGACCCCAGTCCGAATCACCACTTCCAGCACCGCTAACCGCCCCTACCGGCCCGACACCGATCTCCCCTATGACCTGACCGTCCTTCCAGAGCTGCCCCCAGGCCGCTACGGCCTCTGCCAGGCCGTGGTTGCCGCTGCGACTTCTGTAGTCGCTGCCACTGCCGCCGCTGCCTCACTGGCCGCAGTAGACGCCGGAGCTCCGTCCCACGAGGAAGACGACCAGACGAGCAGACTCTCGTCCAGTCAGTCAAGTACTCGACCCCTAGCTCGCTTCTCGCATAATATCATTGTATGGTTGCTTTATCGAGTTATCGTGTCGACGTGTCCTATGTCGACACAAACCAGTTAAAATAAAATAATACAGATATGTATGCATGATGATAATTAAATTAGATAATAACAAACTGAATTAACCCTAATTATATACATGCTGGTATGATGATTAACAAGATTTAGAATTTATTTAATAACTAGCAAATACCTAAATCATGAGACCTGTCATCAAGGACTAGTATTTCACCTGAACACCTGGACATAAACCAAGTATGTTGAACATGGAAACCAAGGACGTGTATTCGCACAGATCAGAAATAGTTGTCAACCCATAACTCGATAAATTATTGTCTCAAGGTGTACGTTAACCGAGGACAGAACACGTGTATACCCTAGCTACGTGCATACGTGATGCTGTATTCAATCAGCCGTGAACTTACGACAGTACCCAAGAGTAGCATCGTAGTCATGCGTATATATTGCTTAGTGTCTGATGTCAGTAATTGTTATATTGTATTGTGTGTTTAGGGTCTCTGGATCAGTCAGGAGATACTGCAGGAACTGGCTTCTGGCATTCACAGCTTGAGGACTTAGGCAAATACCTTGCCATATTTACTGTCTAATTTAAATTATACATATGTTGTATTATATCCTTGTTGCTTTTCTTTTATACAATTGTGAGTGTTCGAGATTGACTCGAGTGCAGTCGACGGATACGTCGATGATTAGTGTACTTAACCTAGTCATTAGTAGACTCACCCCATTGGAGGATACTCTGATATCTTCCGAGACCTGACACTTACACGTTTCACTGTGACAAATTCATATTAGGATGTGGGTTCGTGTACTCGACTAGCTATCGGTGCGTGTGACCTATATTACGGTTAGTACGCAATTCAGGATTATTTATATTGGTAGAGACTTGGTATATAGATACGTGGTATGCACGTCGAGTATTCGACTTACGTATCTATATTGGGCATGGAGGACATTAGTAGGTGTATGGGATACACCTATTGGAGTCCACAGAATCCAGAGGAGCTACGGATCCAATGACTCCCTTTACACTGCTGCCACATTCTTCGAAGCGATATGGACGATATACTGTACTGCTGCCACGTTCTTCGGAGCACTATTGACGATACTGCACTGCTGCCACGCTCTTTGGGGTGTTGGACGTTATGCCTACGCCTACCCATACGTACCAAAGTTGTACTCATATTGCATTCACTTAGATGGTTATCACACCCTTTATTGTATTTATTTTATTCAGTATTATATATGGCATGCTTCTATGTATCTTATTACGTCCCTCTGAGGACCTGGTACCTTTCCAGATTTAGACTAGGCATATTACCCCACAGTGTATGGCCCAAGACAGGAGGCGAGATACGCTACCGAGGAGGAGTTAGAGGTGCTACCATCAGAGTTTCCGTGATCACTTGGTAGGCCTTCTACCTAGTATTGGGAGCATCATTATCTAGTCAGCCGATGCCCTAGTCATTATCTTTTATCTATCATTTTAGTATTTTATTTCGTCATAGTAGTGGGTTTGTCCCTACTAGACATTCTTGGTTGTACTATGATATTTAAGACTGGCATTTATCTTCCTTCTTTTATTATGAGTACATTCTTGCTATTTATATTGTGGATGAGATTAGATTAATTATTATTGATTTATATGGGACATGCTAGTATTTAGGACAGTGTAGCACTCTTAGTTAGGATCCATTAAATTGGGATATCCTCAGAGATGTGACAGTTGGCTATTCCCACATGGCCTAGTCCCGTGTATTTTGGGACTAGAGCATGACATAGTTTTAGTGGTGGCCCATGCAGGTTGACTTTATCGCTTTTGGTATGATAACATGCCCAGCGAGCCTGCAATAGGATCAAAATTTCTAGGTCTCATCCACTTGATTTCTTCTTTGAATTTCCTTCGTATTACTTCTAAATATCTACATCCTGTTTGCTTGATTCCGTACTCTTTTTTTTAATGAAGTCCTATCTCTTGCAGCAAGATGAACTTGTGCAGTGGGCGAGGAGCACCCAGTGTTGTGGTGCCAACCGATACTACCCAAAGAGATGAGGTACCCCAGGGACCACCTGGAGGGCAACGACCGCCACAGGCCCCGCTGATACATTGGCACAAGACTTTTCAAGGCGATCCTACCCAGCAGCCCGAGGGCCAGACTTCACAGACGATCCCCACACAACATTTTGAGGGCCAGACTTCAGGAGCCATACCGATGCCGCAGACTGAGAGGCCGACATCTGAGGAGATACCTACCGCACAGCCAGAGGTTCTATTACCACCACCTCTACCTTATTCACCCCAGATGCCACAGCTAGATGGACAGCCACAGATGCTTTAATTCTTTCAGACCATGATGCAAGCACAATGGCATCAGACTGAGACGTTGAGACAGAGTTTGATGGCAGTACTAGAGAGGACACCTGTCACAGCACCAGTACCAGCACCTCCACCAGCTCAGACAGGTGGCATTATAAGATGGTTCCGACAGATGGGACCATATACTTTCTCGGGCAACGAGACCGTAGAACAGATCTCCGATTGGGTCGCCAACACGGAGATGCTACTAGAGGCTTTACAACTGCATCCAGACCTTTGGATGACTGCGGTGAGGGCCCAACTAAAAGGCAACGCCCATCACTGGTGGGATTCTATTGAGCACAGTGTAGGCAAGAACCAGACTTGAGAACAGTTATAAAATACTTTAATATGAAGTATTTCCCAGCTACAGTCAGAAATGCCCTGTACTCCCAGTTCCTACATCTAGAAGAGAAAAATATAACTGTTGACGCCTATGATGCTGAGTTCAACCGCCTTAGCAGATTTGGTGCCATCCTAATACCCAATAATCTACAGAAGGCCCAGAGATTCCATCACGGCCTCACCTTCGAGCTACAGTGGTATACCATTGCACAGGCAAGGATTTCTTATGAAGAGGTTCTTTCAGAGGCGAGGGTCCAGGAGGCTATCGGTAGAGGAGCAAGATGTTCCAGCATGACCGTACCAGCTAGAGCCCATCCCGGAGTAAGAGGACCGATCCGTCGTCCCTAAGCACAGACACAGTAGAGGACAATGCCATACCAGCAAAAGGAGCTTCCGACTTGCTACCATTGTGGTAAGAGAGGACACCACGAGAAGGACTGTAGAAAGAGACTGAGGACATGCCTGATTTATGGATTGAACCAGCACCAAGTCCGGGACTGTCCACAGCGCAGAGAGGCAACACCACAAACCGGACAGAGGCTAACACACCAGTTCCGAGGATACTACCCCCGCTAGGAGGCCTACATCCACCAGCACCCGGAGGATTTTAGAGGGGACTACCCTTGGCCCCACAGAAGGCATAGTTTGATCGAGCCTGACAGCAGACCGGAGGGCAGAGGCACAGGCAGGCCTTTGCACTAGCTGCTATAGAGGAGAAAACAGAAGAGAAAGCTATCATAGGTACCAATTTAGTTGCATCATTACCTGTAACTACGTTATTTGATTCTGGAGCTACCTTATCATTCATATCTAGTAAATTTGTAGCAATGCATAGAGTAGCTACTTCTCCCTTACCTAAGAGTTGGAAGATTCTTACCGGAGGAGGTATCGTGCCGGTTACCAGCACTATTAGAACGTGCTCGGTAGTCGTATATGGTAGAGAGATGAGAGCGCACTTCTTGGTATTACCCATGCCGTACTTTGATGTTGTGCTAGGCATGGAGTGTTTAAGCCAGTACAATATTATACTGAATTACCGGAAGGGTAGAGTCATCTTTAGACCGCCAGATCAACCAAAGTTCGAGTACATGCGAGGAACCATCGAACAAGGAGTAGGACAAATAACTGGAGCTTACATGGCTATGGAGGTGGTACCCCCACCGATAGTTGTAGAATTTGAGGATGTTTTTCTTGAAGAATTGCCAGGCTTACCACCAGATAGAGACGTAGAGTTCACTATTGAGCTAGTACCCGGAGCAGCACCAGTATCTTCTAATGTATACCGATTGGCGAAGAAGGAAGTAGATGAGCTGAAGTTATAATTAGAGGAGTTGCAGAGCAAAGGATTTATCCATCCTAGTGCATCACCCTGGGAGCACCAGTGTTGTTTGTACCTAAGAAGGATGGAACAGTACCCATGTGCATTGATTACAGAGCCCTTAATGCTTTGACCATCAAGAACAAGTACCCTCTGCCACGAATTGATGACTTATTTGACCAGTTGACCGGAGCGGTGGTGTTCACAAAGATCGACTTGAGATTGTGTTATCATCAAGTGAAGGTGCGAAGAGAAGACATTCAAAAGACAGCATTCAGGACTCGTTATGGTCACTATGAATTCTTAGTGATGCCTTTTGGACAAACGAATGCGCCTGCCGTATTTATGAACTTGATGAACAGAGTGTTCCACCAGTACTTTGACCGGTTCATGGTAGTCTTTATGGATGACATCTTGGTGTATTCAAAGAGCCACGAGAAGCACGAAGAGCACTTGAGACTAGTGTTAGAGACGCTGAGGAGAGAGAGGCTTTATGCCAAGCTGAAAAAGTGCGAGTTTCTTCTAGATCGTATTGCTTTTCTTGGATACATCATCTCAGAAGATGGTATTTCAATAGATCCGACAAAGATTTCATCGGTAGAGACATGGCCAACCCCTACCAATATCTCAGAAGTAAGGAGTTTCCTAGGACTTGTCGGGTATTACCGGAGGTTCGTGGAGAACTTTGCGAAGATCGTAGAGCCGATGACCCGCTTGACCCGTAAGGAGCAGGATTTCACCTGGACAGAGGAGTATCAGATGAATTCGATGAGCTAAAAAAGCATTTGACTATGTCACCTATCTTGACCATACCATCTGGACCCGGAGGATTCGTGATCTATAGTGATGCATCCGGAAAAGGATTATGATGTGTCTTGATGCAGCATAGGAAGGTTGTAGCCTATGCCTCTAGATAATTGAGGACCCCATAAGAATAACTATCCCACTCACGACTTGGAGCTTGCAGCAGTGATCTTTGCCTTAAAGCTTTGGAGGGACTACCTATATGGAGAAAGAGTAGAGATATTCACTGATCACAAAAGCCTAAAGTACATCTACACTCAAAAGAATCTGAACCAGAGACAGAGACGTTGGCTCGAAGTGATGACAGACTTCGAGATTGAGCTACAGTACCATCCGGGAAAGGCCAACGTAGTAGCTGACGCATTGAGTAGAAGACCTATGGCATTTTTCTTGACTACACAACAACATCTATTGAGAGATCTAGAGCAGATAAGTATAGAAGTCATTATGCCCGGAGTAGACGGACAGTTGTCGAGTTTTCAGTTGCAATTGACATTAGTGGAGAGGATCAAGGCTGCTTTGCCAACAGACGCCAGATTCCAGAGGCTTAGACAGAGGACAGAGGCTGGAATACAGACAGGACTGCATATACATGAAGACGGAACCTTGAGATGTGGAGACAGTCTCTATGTTCCAAATAGAGAGCTTCGACAGAAGTTGATGACAGAAGCACACAGTTCAACCTACTCTATTCATCCAGGAGGCACGAAGATGTACAGAGACTTGAGACAGTACTACTGGTGGCATAGAATAAAGAGAGAAATAGGTCATTTTGTGGCGAAGTGCCTAGTGTGCCAGCAAGTCAAGGTTGAGTATCAGAGATCTGCAGGATTTCTTCAACCGCTCCTTATACCGGAGTGAAAATGGGAGCATATCACTATGGACTTTGTTATGGGATTTCCGAGGAGTCCTAATGGTCATAATGCAGTATGGATAATTGTAGATAGACTCACCAAGTTCGCACACTTTTTATCCTTCAGAGTTGGGCAATCCACTGAGGTCTTAGCAAGGAAGATTGTGCGACTGCATGGAGTACCAATTAGTATAGTGTCTAACAGGGATACGAGGTTTACTTCTTACTTTTGGCGGAGTATGCAAGAGAGTCTCGGTACCCGCCTAAAATTTTACCATAGCGTATTACCCCCAGACAGATGGCTAGTCGGAGCGCACCATTAAGACATTGGAGGACATGTTAAGAGCGTGCATGCTAGATTTTGGAAGATCATGGGAGGACCATTTGTATTTGGTCAAATATTTTTACAACAATAGCTATCAAGTGAGCATCCAGATGGCTCCCTATAAAACATTGTATGGAAGGAAGTGTCGTTCCCCAGTATGTTGGAGCGATATAGGCGAGTGACAGATTCTCGGGCTAGAGTTGGTTGTTCGTATAGTAAAAAAGGTAAAGAAGATCCAAGGACACCTACGAGCAGCACATGACAGACAGAAGCATTGGGAGAATACGTATCGACGACCCTTAGAGTTCCAGGTTGGAGATCGCGTGTTATTAAAGATCTCGCCTACTCGAGGGACTATCAGATTCGGAGGTAGAGAAAAGCTAAGTCTGATGTACATTGGACCATTAGATATGTTAGAACACGTCGGAGAGGTTGCTTACAGATTAGCCTTACCGTAGACTTTGGAAGGAGTTTATGACGTCTTCCATGTATCTTAGTTGAGAAGGTACATATCGGATCTGAGTCATGTACTTGACCATTCAGAGATCACAGTCGGCCCGAGTTTATCATACCAAGAGGAGCCTGTTAAGATTCTGGACAGGAGCAATAAGGTATTGCGAGGTCAGACTATCCCTCTAGTTCGTGTCGCATGGAGGCATCATGCACCAGGAGAGTCGACTTGGGAACGCGAGGAGGACATTAGACAGTGCTATCCCCACCTCTTCGAAGGACTAGGTATATATTAGTATTTCAAATTCAGTTAGTAATTCTCACCATGCGTATATTTTTAATTTTGAGAACAAAATGCTCTAAGGAGGGTAGATTGTAAACCCCCTCGACCAATTTAGGGTTTAATTTGAACTAAAGCGAGAGACTAGGGTTAATTTGGATTTAATTGGGATTAAATATGCGACAATTATATGTCTTAATACACCTTGTCGTTGTTTCGAGGTTGGAGCACTACACCAGTAGTTATCTTCCATCCAAGGTCACGAACATCTCTTAGACATGCCAGACTACCCCTTTGACCATTGTGCAACCTTAGATACTCGTTATTGCGTCTCACCTAAGCTACGCAATGTTCGTTAATTTTTGCCTTGCGTATTAATTATTAATCTAATTAATTTGAGGCCAAATTTACCTCAAACAGAACCTAACCGAGCCATATACACTCTTCAACGTGGACTAGCCCCACCCCAACGAGCCCAGACAGGCCCAAGTCCAGAGGGCAGCCCACAAACCCTCCTATATAAATATAATTTCTCTTCCATTGAAACCCTAGATCACATCATCATCACCAACTCCACAAACTAGCCGAACCCTAAAACCCGAGCACCCCCTTCCCTCGACCGGACGACCACCACTTTAAGTCGCCACCACCTCACCGCCGGCCACTCGCCTGACCACTGACTCCACCACCCCAACTTTATCGCACCACCACCTACGCCGACTGCTACCCCGATCTCCACCACCCTAAAACCTGAGTACCAACCCGACTGCCAGATCCCGATGAACCCTAGTCCGGATCACCGCTTCCAGTACCGCCAACCACCCCTACCGGCCTGACACCGATCTCCCCATGACCTGACCGTCCTTCCAGAGCCTCCCCCAGGCCGCTGCGGCCTTTGCCAAGCCGTGGTTGCCGCTGCGACTTCTGAAGTCGCTGCCACTGCTGCCTCGTTGGCCGCAGTCGACACCGGAGCTCTACCCTACGAGGAAGATGACCAGGACGAGCAGACTCTCGTCCAGTCAGTCAGGTACTCGACCCAAAGCTCGCTTCTCGCATAATATCGTTGTATGGTTGCTTTATCGAGTCGTCATGTCGACGTGTCCTATGTCGACACAAACCAGTTAAAATGAAATAATACAAATATGTATACATGATAATAATTAAATTAGATAATAATAAACTGAATTAACCCTAATTATATACATGCTGGTATGATGATTAACAAGATTTATAATTTGTTTAATAACTAGCAAACACCTAAATCATGAGACATGTCATCAAGGACCAGTATTTCACCTGAACACCTGGACATAAACCAAGTATGTTGAACATGGAAACCAAGGACGCGTATTCGCACAGATCAGAAATAGTTGTCAACCCATAACTCGATAAATTATTGTCTCAAGGTGCACGTTAACCGAGGACAGAACATGTGTATACCCTAGCTACGTGTACACGTGATGCTGTATTCGATCAGCTGTAAACTTGCGACAGTACCCAAGAGTAGCATCGTAGTCGTGCGTATATATTTCTTAGTGTCTGATGTCAGCAATTGCTATATTTTATTGTGTGTTTAGGGTTAATGGATCAGTCAGAAGACACTGCAGGAACCGGATTCTGGCATTCACAGCTTGAGGACTCAGGCAAGATACCTTGCCATATTTACTGTCTAATTTAAATTATGCATATGTTATATTCTGTCCTTGTTGCTTTTCTTTTATACAACTGTGCGCGTCCGAGATTGACTCGGGAGCAGTCGACTGATACGTCGATGATTAGTGTACTTGACCTAGACATTAGCAGACTCACCCCATTAGAGGATACTCTGATATCTTCCAAGACCTGACACTTACACGTTTTACTGTGACAAATTCATATTGGAATGTGGGTTCACGTACTCGACTAACTATCGGTGCGTGTGACCTACATCACGGTTAGTACGTAATTCAGTATTATTTATATTGGTAGAGACTTGGCATATAGATACGTGGTATGTACATCGAGTATTCGACTTGCTTATCTACATTGGGCGGGGAGGACATTAGTAGGCGTATAGGATACACCCATTGGAGTCCGTAGTATCCAGAGGAGCTACGGATCTAATGACTCCTTTTATACTGCTGCCATGTTCTTCGGAGCGATATGGACGATATATTGTACTGCTGCCACGTTCTTCGGGGCACTATGGACGATACTGTATTGCTGCCACGCTCTTCGGGATGTTGGACATTATGCCTACGCCTACCCATACGTACCAAAGTTTTCCTCACATTATATTCACTTAGATGGTTAGCACACCCTTTATTCTATTTATTTTATTCAGTATTATATATGTCATGCTTCTATGTATCATGTTACGTCCCTCTGAGGACCTGGTACCTTTCCAGATTTGGACGAGGCATATTACCCCATAGTGTACGGCCCAGGATAGGAGACGAGGTACACTACCGCGGAGGAGTTAGAGGTGCTACCGTCAGAGTTTTCGTGATCACTTGGTAGGCCTTCTGTCTAGGATTGGGAGCATCATTATCTAGTCAGCCGATGCCCTAGTCATTATCTTTTATCTATTATTTCAGTATTTTATTTCATCATAGTAGTGGGTTTGTCCACACCAGACATTCTTGGTTGTACTATGATATTTAAGACTGGCATTTATCTTCCAGTATTTATTATGAGTACGTTCTTGCTGTTTATATTGTGGATGAGATTAGATTAATTATTGTTGATTTATATGGGACATGCTAGTATTTAGGAAAGCGTAGCACTCTTCGTTAGGATCTATTAAATTGGAATATCCTTGGAGATGTGACAGCTGGCTATTGCCACGTGGCCTAGTCCCATGCATTTTGGGACTGGGGCGTGATAATACCCAAATGGTATCACACACCTAGCTGGTATCATAATTATAATTAAACTTAACTAATATAGATACAACTGATAATAATATATCCACTAATGATACTAACTAAACTAGATAATTAACTATATACTAACTAACTTTATAGGATAACTGGTAACCTCTAACTGATACTACTTAAGGAATGGTCATAACTGATCCACGATTGATTGGGTAACTGATACGGCTTATTCTTCAATGGCCTGCATCAAACCTCAATTGGATCTTCTCCCTGTATGCTGGAACCAATGAAAGTACCCAACATATACTTGATGTTGTTGCTGCTCTTTTCCCACCTGCCATTGTCAGTGTTCACTGATATCAATCCATTATAACATACCTTAGCGCATCATCCTTTACACACTTGTGCACAATGCACCACTGCCTGGATACTTGATAGTTGGATTGAGCACAACATCCTAAATACCCAAACACCAAGCTAAACTCTTTACTGCAAATGCAGTACAGTATATCCTGGTTAACCACACATAGACACACTAGCTACCGCAGTCTACAAATACTCCACCCTCCCTACTCTATTGCTCGAGTTCAACATATTTTCTTTCTACATGCATTTGAAACTCTAATTGCTATTGTTGTAGTTGGTTAACTTGAGCCCCATCTTCCATGATTGCACCTACAAATAGCAGTCATACCACTGTCCTTCATAAAGCTCTATACTCATACCATCTACCATATCAACTGGAATATCCCCCTAGTCACTATGACTGATACATCTGCTAACATATATATATATATAACACACACCGATATATTAGAATATTACATCAAATATATAATATACAATATATGGTATACTAATATATATACTCAATAAAGTATACAAATTCATAATTCACCACTTTAAATCATTCCTCCACTTAATTTACATATAATAACATCTATTAAAACTAGATATAATAGGAATTAAGGGAAACCATACAAATTATCCAAATTGGGCCCCGTATCACACTGTATCACAAAATATCATGATATGGCCTACACGTATCCATTTGTGAACACGTACCTAGTCCCATTACCCTGATCTAAGTCTAATTAGATCTAATTGGTCTTATGACACAATATTGATGTGTCAAACTTATAATTTCTCTAATATGTACGCAAATTACAACATAGAACTCATAATACATAACTAATTAGCCTAGAACTTGCTCTTATAGGTAGTCCCATGCCATGGGGTCATTCATAATTGTCAAATACATGATTAAGAAGCTACAATAAAGAGAAATTTTAGGAATTACCAATTGGAAGATGGATTCTAAATAAAAATATAATTGGACACGTTCCAGACACGATCTCTTCACCAATGCTCCTCCTCCTTGTGCTCCTTGCTTCTCCAAGCTCCAAAACTCCTTTAGGAATAAAAATGAGAAGGAATGTGAAGGAATTGAGAGAAAAATTGATGGAGGAAATAAGGAAAAATAGCGATCTAGAATTTTTAGATCTAAATGAATGCAAATAAGAGAAGAGAAAGAGAGAGAGAGGAGAGCCCCCTCTAATAGTGGCCGACCCCTTTATCCCTTCTCCAAGCAACTAACAATAGTCTAACATGCCCCTACTAGTCTCATGTAGGTTCTAATTAGTAAGGGGTAAATTAGGAAGGCTTCTAACTAATACAAATTAACTCTAATCCTCCTAATTAGTTAGTGAAAAAGGGTTTATTGGACTTGGTCCAACTTGGCTCACAAGTTATCATGACATGTCCAATTGGACTAGCCTCTAACAAAATAATTAATATAAGTCATATTCAATCTATACTCACTAATAATTAAGTAATTAATACAATCATCAAATAATTACTATAATACACTAATATAAATATTTATTCCTAAAATTATTTATCCATGCCAATTTATCAAACTACCCCTAGCTGAAAATGTGAGGATGACAATCCTACTCACCTTAGAAAAATTTTGTCCTCAAAATTAAGGAAGAACTAACTACCAATAGCAATCAATACAAGCAAGAAAAATTATACCCCACGGCTCAAACATATAAGGATATCGCTCGCTCATCTCGGCCTCTCGCTCCCAGGTATACTCTCCAGGCGAGTGATGCCTCCACACGACACGCACCTAAGGAATCGTCTGGTTTTGCATCATCTTCTCCCAGCGATCCAAAATCTCCACGGGTTTCTCTAGGTAGCTGAGAGACGGACCAACCTATATTTTTGAGTAATCTAGTACATGGCTAGGATCTGTCATGTACAGTCTCAGCTGTGACACATAAAACATGTTATGCACTCCCTCTAATGTAGGCAAAATATCTAGTCTGTAGGCTACTACACCGACCCTCTCAAGAATATCGAAGGGTCCGATATACCATGGACTAAGCTTTCTGTCTCCACCGAAGCAAATCGTGTTCCATGTCGGAGAAATCCTCAAGAATACCAGATCACCAACCTAGCACGAAATACAGCCTTAGCCCTCTAACTAAAACACTCAATCATAAGCAATACAAAATAAAATCTATACCTCAAACTCCAACGATCTCTGATGGCTATCGGTCCAATGCCGCTGTCTTTCATGGGCCACCCAAAGCCTATCCCTGATAAGCTTCACCTTCTCAGTTACATCCACAACCATCTTCG
This sequence comes from Iris macrosiphon, assembly GCA_036927795.1. Classification (NCBI taxonomy): domain Eukaryota; kingdom Viridiplantae; phylum Streptophyta; class Magnoliopsida; order Asparagales; family Iridaceae; genus Iris; species Iris macrosiphon. The sequence goes on from JAYESA010000011.1 coordinate 113,855,499, forward strand.
ATCCTAATAAGGGTCTCTCACCAACATCATCCTATGATAACGGAGTACGGCATCTCCATCCATACAATGCCTCAAATGGTGACATCTCCATATTGGCCTGGTAGCTGTTGTTGTAAGCAAACTCTACCAGGTGAAGATGGTCCTCTCAAGAGCCTCTAAAATCCAAAACACACGTGCATAGCATATCCATGAGAGTTTGAATAGTTCTCTCCGGCTGCCCGTCTGTTTGGGAGTGATATAAGGTACTGAACTTGAACTGAGTGCCCAAGCTAGCCTGCAAACTCCTCCAAAAGCGGGATATGAAGTGACTATCCCGATCTGAGGCTATGCTCACAGAAACTCTATGTAATCTGACTATCTGATGCACATACATCTCCACGAGCTTCTCCGTAAAATACCAACTTTGAATGGCAGAAAGTGGGCTAATTTGGTCAACCTGTCTGTGATGACCTAAATTTCGTCTTTCCCTCCTGGAGAATGCGGAAGACCTGAAACAAATTCTATCGTCACATACTCCCACTTCTATTCTGGAATGGATAAAGGCTAAAGCAATCTACCTGACCTCTCTGTCTGCCTTTAACAGATGGTATACCAAGCATCTGGATACGAAGCTAGCTACCTTCCGCTTCATACTATACCACCAAATATGCTCTCTCATATCCCTATATATCTTTTTGGCACCTAGATGCATAGAGTACTGAGATCGATGCACCTTCTGAAGAACCTTCTCGCTCAACGCTCCACTCGACACACACAATCTAGTACCATACCACAATGATCCATTCTCTACAATACAGATATTCTCTTCCAATCCTATCCAGGCTCGCGCTCTGATGATCCTTAGAGACTCATCCTTAAACTGTATGGCTCTGATCCGGTCTATCAACTTGGACTGTACCTGAAGTCCCCACATCTATGTTGTAACTCCAGGAACTAACACCTCAATACACAAGCTATAAAGATTGGCTAACAAGTGCATATCCCTCATCAAGTATATAGCCACTGGATATCTGCTCAAGGCATCCGCGACTATGTTAGCCTTCCCTAGATGGTACTGTAAAGAGATGTCAAAGTCCTTCATCAACTCTAACCACCGCCTCTACCTCATGTTAAGCTCCTTTTTGTGTGAACATATACTTTAAACTCTTATGATCTATAAATATCTCTACTCGCTCTCCATAATAGTAGTATTTCAACAACTTTAGAGCAAATATGACTGCTGCTAACTCTAAGTCGTGGGTAGGATAATTTTTCTCATGAGGGTATAATTTTTTGGAAACATAGGCAATCATCTTCCCATTCAGCTGCAATACACATCCTAATCCCTTACCAGATGCATCACTATATATAGAAAATCCTTATGTCCCTGATGACAATCTCAACACTGGAGTTGTAGTCAACTTCTTCTTTAGCTTCTCAAAAGCAGCCTAAAAATCCATAGTCCAGACGAACTTTACGTCTTTCCTGGTTATTCTAGTCATTGGCTCCGCAATCCTGGAAAAATCCTGAATAAATCTCTGATAATAACCTGCCAATCCAAGAAAACTCCTAATCTCTGCCACTGAACTCAGGGTAGACCACGACTCGACTGCTGATATCTTCTTCGTGTCTACTGAGATCCCGTCTTCTATAATCACATGCCTGAGAAATAAAATCTTATCAAGGGAGAACTCATACTTTGAAAGTTTTTCATAAAGCTTCTCCTTCCTGAGGGTCTTCAGAACTATCCTTAGGTGTTTCTCATGCTCCTCCGGGGTCTTCGAATAAATCAATATATCATCAATGAATACTACCACAAATTGATCCAAGTACAGATAAAATACCTTATTCAATAGGTTTATGAATACCATCGGGGCATTGGTCAACCCAAACCGCATCACTAAGAACTCAAACTGTCCATACCAAGTCCTAAAAGCAATCTTCGGAATATTGTCCTTCTTCACTTTCACCTGGTGGTACCCTGACCTCAAGTGTATCTTTGAGAATACCTTTGCTTTGCTCAACTGATCAAATAAATTATTAATCCACATCAATGAGTATTTATTCTTGATAGTAAGGTTGTTGAGTGCCCTGTAGTTGATACGCTTATATACCGATCCATCCTTCTTCGGTACAAATAATACCGGAGTATCCCACGGTGATGAACTGGAGCGGATTAAGCTCTTGTTTTGTAACTCGTCCACCGGCTTCTTTAACTCCACCAGTTTGCTATTGTTCACTCTATATACGTGATATAATATCGTCTCTGCACCTGTGTCATGCCCAGGCCCAAAATACGTAGGACCAGGACACGTAAGCATGCCAGCCGCCTGTATATATGGCAACTCCAATATATGGAAACCATATATACGAACGTACGCTGTATAATGAACAATAATTCATAAGTGGTAAAACTGATCACAAGTCATAGGGTAATATCTAAATCTCATCCACAGAAATCACATAAACATGAATAACCAATAACCATGTAACTAGATCTCAATAATAAGTATCTAAAGAATGACAGTCAGATGGAAACAAATCTATTGCCGAAATAGAATATAAAAAGGAACCAGATACACACCATATAAGAACAACATCTGACAATCACGAGGCTCGAAGAGAAGGCCTCCTCGGAATATAAGTAGCCTGTCCGGATCTGCGCTCCCTCGAATACTCATGAACATCTATACCTGGCAAGGGACCAGGTCCTCAGAGGGACATAACAAGATACAAAAAAACAACAAGCCATGTATGTAAATACTGAATAAATAAATGGGGTGTGCTAACCATCTAAGTGAATGTAATTTGAAGACCTGATAGTACGTATAGGAATGTGTAGGCTTGATATATGCTGACGTAATTCACCAATCGTCATGACCGGCTAGTATATGTGTCATATGCCCCGGACACACGGGTAGCTCTGCAATCGACCATCTCCGAGGAGCATAGTACGAAGGATAAAAGACTCAAGGAGGGGGTGTCCCATACGTCTACTAGTATCTTCCCCGCCCAATATAGATGTACAAGTCGTTAAAACAACGTGGACACCTCTTACTATGATGCAAGTCTCAATAAAATAAATAACTAAACTACATACCGCTACACGTGTTGCTCACACTGATGGCCAGTCGCGCATGAGACACGCGGCCCTACATGAACTCACTCTGTGACGTGTAATGATACGTGTCAAGGCCTGGGGAGTCATACCAATAACTCCACAACTTTATGTGAGTCTACTAGACACTAGATCAGACACAAGTCCTAACGTCAACGCCTTCGTTGACTGCACCCGAGTTTTCTCGGACGCGCACATTTATATAATATTCAAATAAATAAACAAATAACTAAAATAACTGGATTTAATCAGTACAACAAGGCAAGGTATACTTATCTGGCAAGAGAGCTGCAAATATGTAACGTCCCGATGTCAAGTACCAAGTGTCAGAAACTATGACCTCAGAATGAATATCTCCGGATACTGAAATAAACATCACTAACAGTCTCAGAAAATATCAAATAGCTAGAAACGCCTGTCCTTAAGTCCAATTTGGACACAGGTGCAAAAATAACAGTTTTCGGTCAAAGCGGGGTCCACTTGTGGGCCGCTTTGCACCGAAAAATGTGTCAGGGTCAAAGGTCTCCAAATTTGCCAAACTTAGTGTCAACAAGTCAGAAATGATGATACGAATCCAACGGAACTTCCAGAATTGGATTCCGATGAGCCGGTCACAAAATCGCCGTCAAGTGGAGCCTGTGGGGCCCACGATACGGGATTTTGTCAACGTTCTCAGAATCGAACCAAACTTGGATCATAGGACCAACGTATTGCTACGAGTCCGATGGCGCAAGTTTTATTTCGATCTGATGTGTGTACACAAAGTTGCAGCGTGTTCCAGAACAGGCGGATACGGGACATTGTCGACGGATACGCGTTGATTCCGGTGTGCACGCACATCCAAATCAACTTCTGCAAAATCCCGCACGTCCTTATCAACGACGCGCACGTTTCGGTAAAGACCGCGTGCGACCAAGTCGTCCCGTTTAGCGGGGCATACTCAGTTTCGGGGTGAATTGGATCGTTGTTTTTCTTGGTTTTGGATCGCGTGCCGCGATCTCCACAGGATGCGATGCACCGTGTCGGTTGCACGGGCACCGAGAGGGTCACATAGCCTACGTGTCACAACTGACGGAATTAAAAATGGAACTACAAGGAGTTAGAACGGGTTACCTGAACAGGGCTCCGTGAAACCGAGTTGCGCGTGTCCGTGCGTCGATTCGACACAGGATTTATGTCCTCGACGTGTCCGGGTTCTGTATCCAGCTGCTTTGTCCGATTTCTGCGGGGCCGATGTGTCTGGGGTTGGGTATCTAGGTCGTGGCCGCTGCGTCGAGGGCTGGGGCTGCTCGTGGAGGTGGCGGGCTGGGAGAGGGCGTGGAGGAGGTCGGGAAGGAGAATAGGAGGAGGAGGAGGAGGAGTCTGGTGTTGGTGCTGGTGGTGGCGGGTGGTGGTGAAGATGGTGGCGGTGGGGTTGGCTGAGGAGGTGGGGAAGGAGGCCGGGAAGGGGCGGGCGGAGGTCGGGGGCTGCCGCCGGGGTGGCCGAGTTGGGGTGGAGAGGATGCTGGTGATGATGATGGTGGTGGTGGCGGCTGTGATGTGGGTGGCGGAAGGAGAAGAGGAGGAGGAGAGAAGGTCGGGGCCAGCGGCTGGGAGGGGGTCGACTCCGGCCAGGGGCGGCGGAGCAACTCCGGCGGGGGGGGGGGGGTGGCTGCGGGCTAGGGTCAGGGGTTGGGTTTTTATTTTCTTTTTCTTTTTCTTTTGTTTTCTTTTTATAGAAAAAATTATTATTTTAATAAGTAAAATATCTAGAGATATTTTACAAGATATTTTGTAGATATTTTTAGGATATTTTCGGGATATTTTCGAGATATTTTCGGGTGGGTCCCGTCTCCAAATGGACGGTGCAGGTTCATCGGCCAATGAGGGGGTGACACCTCGCACTGTAATTTGCAGAAAAGTCCTTGAAATTTCATAAATTGTGCAGAGATCATATTTTGGGAAATTGCACAATTCCGAAATTATCTAGGAAAAATACCCGATTCCTAAAATTGCTAAAATGCACAGAACTGAAGGAAATTATTGTGTGAGGGTCCTGAGGGGGTGGGGGTGAGTCTGGGCAGGGGCAGGGCCTGGTTTTCTTGGGTGATACGGGCTATCGTATTTATTAATTAATAAATACTGCGCACGGTGTTCTCTAATTATTTAGAGGCAGGTATGGTCATAATTTTCTTGCGGTGCCAATACACTAAATGTAGTATACTCAGTATAGAATATTATCGTATTTTTGTCTGGGCAAAACAGGTATAGGTTGGGCCTCTAATGTCTGTTGGAACAGGGATGGGTATAGATCTAGGAATTTAATTACGTACGTTTGGTAACGATATTTGTGCGTCTCAAACGAGGCTCAAAGTAGAGTATCTGGGAGTTGCACAAAGTGCAAAAAAATAGACTAACATGTCTAGGAGAGGTATGTGAACTTTGTTCGGGGATAACAGTCAAGGTAAAGCTCCAAATAATTCGGTGATGGACATGTGCATAAGTCAATAAGATATGTAAGCAAAATAAATTAAATTATTGCCATAAATCCTAAATTGTTAAAAATAATCCTAAAACGCTAGAATCTGGTCGAGGGGGTTTACAATCTACCCAACTGATAAAAATTTCGTCCTCAAAATTAAAACTAAGCCGGGATAGAAGTCAAAGACGGCATAAGATATAATGTAACAAAGTAATTTATATCTTGGTTTACGAATAGGTTCGAAAAACGTTTACGCATGTCATTCACACGCTCCCAAGTAGATTCTCCTGGCGCGCCATGCTTCCATGTCATGCGGACCAAGGGAATAGACTGATTCCTCAATACATTTTCTCGATGAACAAGGATTCTCACGGGTTGCTCTTGATACGACAAGCTCGACCTAATGATGATCTCCGAATGGTTGAAAACATGACTGCTGTCAGTCACATATCGTCTGAGTTGCGATACGTGGAATACATCAAGTATTCCCTTAAGTGAAGGTGGTAGCGCAAGTTGTTATGCCACTACTCCCACTCTTTCTAGCACGTCAATGGTCCAATATACCTTGGCCTCAACTTGTTGCGTCCTCCGAATTGAATGGTGCCTCTAGTAGGTGATATCCTCAAGAAGACATGATTGTCCTCTGTGAATTCCAAGGGACGATGATGACGGTCTGCCTACTGCTTCTGTCTGTACTGCTCGCCAGTGTCCTTGTATTTTTGTAATTGACTCCACGGTGTTGACCACCAACTCTGGTCACGCAAATCCTTGTCTGGTACAATGCTGACTGGTATGCCGTGCAATCTTACGATTTGTCTCCTATTAGTAATGTCTCCATAGCTTCAGAGTAATTACGACGGTTGCAAGTTCCAAATTTTTCTCATATACTCATAATTGTTTTAGATGCATATGCCATTACCTTGCCATCATGTATTAATACGCATCCTAAACTTTTTCCTGATGCGTCTGTATATCACAACCGCCTGATCCGGATGGAATAGTCAATACTGGTGCTGTGGTCAGTTGCTTCTTCAATTCCTCGAAAGCGGCTTGACACTCGTTAGTCCATAGGAATTCTGGATCCTTACAAGTTAACCTAGTCATAGATGCTGTTATCTATTCAGGAGTCAGTCAATTGTTTATTCAGGTGAAATATTTTTTGACTCCTGACAACAAATGATACATTCTTCATTGCAACACTTTAACCAAAGTACGAGGTAAATATTTTATGCTGCCACAGTGATGCCCGTATCAGGAACGTAAGTAGGTAGTGAAGGTCATTCTAAGGGTAGCACAGTTTTAAACTGCAATCTAATCTAACAATAAGGTTTGGTAATTACCCAAGAAATGGCTACAGAAACAATACACTTCGTATTTATACTAAGTACGAAGTTTCGCCTTTCCGAAATAAGGGAAGACGGAAAACAATAATCAAGAGTTCGAGGGGGAGGTAATAGGTTAGAAGTATGAGGGTCAAGGCATTTTAAAGAATTCAAAGGGAAATTGTCAAGGCAGTTTGTGGATTGAAATCCTATTCTGGTAATCCCTATTCACATATTCGTATCAGCACAGTTAGGTAACTGATACGATATGCTCAGACATATCTATAGGGCAAGTACATTTGTCTACTAATTACTATATATCTCAATCCACGTAAGGTAATTATGCGAAGGGCGAACCAAGTGCACTATGGTTGATCAGACCGTAATACACTGATTCTGAAATGTATTAGTGTAGTACTCCAATAATACATATATCATGAACAAGCGTGATAAAGAATAAGCTTGCAAAACTAGGCTATAATAGCAATATAAGTCAAGGTAGTATAGTAAATATAAGTACGCTAGATTATGATATGAGAAATTTCAAAACAATTTAAATTCACAAAAAGACAAGACTCTACAATCTCTACAGTTATTATTCTAACTCCTAGTCTAAGTCGCTAGTTGACCAAAAAGAGGTATGGTCTTCTAAGTTCTACAATCTTAATAAACACTAAAGGCTGTCCGTATAAAATAAAGATTTCAAGAAAGTCCGCATAAAGCAAGGGTATCAGAGTTGTCCGCATAAAAAGTCTGTGCGTAACAGTCTGCGTAAAAGTCTGGGTGAAAGGTTTCTGTGCGTAAAAGTTTTGCGCTAAAATTTGCGCATAAAATTTGCGCGTGGAAAGTCTCCTGCGTAAAGTCTAGCATTCGTCGCAGCGTAAAGTTGTACGAGAAACTCATGAGTTTGTCAGTCAAATTAGTGAATCCTGACATCTGACAAAAGTACTTGTACAACGATCGAGTGGACGGTTTGTGATGATGATTTTGCACGGAGTCCCAGGTTGTCGTTTAGTGACTTATTGGATACAAGTCATTTACGCTTGAGATGAGACAAAATCAGATATCCCGTCAAAAAGCTGTTTCTTTTTGCACAGGGCTCGAGGTGTATCTCTGTCTTTAATACACGAGATTTGGTCATGCCTGGGAAAAGCTAAGGCTGTAATAAATACGCTCACATCCTATCATTATATTTTACGCCTAATCAGGTTACTCTACGCTGGCTATCTACTATTCTAGAATTATCATGTTTATGCAGGGCAGTTACCTACGTGGCTTTCAGGACGTGTCATACGCAGAATAAGGAATACTAAGGGAATGAGGGTAGCAGTTGTCATAGCTACGGCGTAAAGGAGATAATCTCCTGCATAGTTTGGCTTTTACGCCAACTAGGCAGTTTGTTTGGTTCTTATGCCAAATCGATCAAATGGGTTTTACGCCAACAAGGGTAAATGGTCTCTGGCGTAAAAACTCTGGGTTTATCCAAACATAGGATGAGGTTTCAGTCCTAATATTCAACCTTGGATTTCTATCGGTTCCTTAAGACTAGGGTCACACTATGATCAATTCTCTAACTAATCCTAGTAGTGTTTATACTACTCTTAAGTCATACAAAAATACGTCAAAGGATAAGGGTAAGTTTAATCTATAGGTAGTGATGCTAGAGTTCATTAGGTAACATGGAAGACTAGGGTTCATTTGGTATTCTAAACTTAGGGATGTGTTAAAGCCCTAGTTGTATTCTAAGTAGGAATACTACTCTAATTATTATCCTATCAACAGGGATTCCTATATTCTAGCAGGGGCTATACTTAAGGAATTATCAGGGAAGCACATGAATCAAGCAGGATGCAATTTTGTAAGTAGGACAGACTGGAAGGAAGATAAGTCATAGTCAATTATGGATGAGATCCTATGCTCTAATCCTAGGTGCAGGCTTGCTCGATACAGTAACGTAACCGAGACAATATGCTCTGACCTGCATGGGCCACCACTAAAAATATGTCATGCCCCAGTCCCAAAATACGTAGGACCAGGACACGTAAGCATGCCAGCTGCCTGTATATATGGCAACTCCAATATATGGAAACCATATATACGAACGTACGCTGTATAATGAACAATAATTCATAAGTGGTAAAACTGATCACAAGTCACAGGTAATATCTAAATCTCATCCACAGAAATCACATAAACATGAATAACCAATAACCATGTAACTAGATCTCAATAATAAGTATCTAAAGAATGACAGTCAGATGGAAACAAATCTACTGTCGAAATAGAATATAAAAAGGAACCAGATACACACCATATAAGAACAACATCTGACAATCACAAGGCTCGAAGAGAAGGCCTCCTCGGAATATAAGTAGCCTGTCCGGATCTGCGCTCCCTCGAATACTCATGAACATCTATACCTGGCAAGGGACCAGGTCCTCAGAGGGACATAAAAAGATACAAAAAAACAACAAGCCATGTATGTAAATACTGAATAAATAAATGGGGTGTGCTAACCATTTAAGTGAATGCAATTTGAAGACCTGATAGTATGCATGGGAATGTGTAGGCTTGACATATGCTGACGTAATTCACCAATCGTCATGACCGGCTAGTATATGTGTCATATGCCCCCGGACACACAGGTAGCTCTGCAATCGACCATCTCCGAGGAGCATAGTACGAAGGATAAAAGACTCAAGGAGGGGGTGTCCCATACGTCTACTAGTATCTTCCCCGTCTAATATAGATATACAAGTCGTGAAAACAACGTGGACAGCTCCTACTATGATGCAAGTCTCAATAAAATAAACAACTAAACTACATACCGCTACACGTGTTGCTCACACTGATGGCCAGTCGCGCATGAGACACGCGGCCCTACATGAACTCACTCTGTGACGTATAATGATACGTGTCAAGGCCTGGGGAGTCATACCAATAACTCCACAACTTTAGGTGAGTCTACTAGACACTAGATCAGACACAAGTCCTAACGTCAACGCCTTCGTTGACTGCACCCGAGTTTTCTCGGATGCGCACATTTATATAATATTCAAATAAATAAACATGTAACTAAAATAACTAGATTTAATCAGTACAACAAGGCAAGGTATACTTGCCTGGCAAGAGAGCTGCAAATATGTAACGTCCCGATGTCAAGTACCAAGTGTCAGAAACTATGACCTCAGAATGAATATCTCCGGATACTGAAATAAACATCACTAACAGTCTCAAAAAATATCAAATAGCTAGAAACGCCTGTCCTTAAGTCCAATTTGGACACAGGAGCAAAAATGACAGTTTCCGGTCAAAGCGGGGTCCACATATGGGCCGCTTTACACCAAAAAACCTGTCAGGGTCAAAGGTCTCCAAATTTGCCAAACTTAGTGTCAACAAGTCAGGAACGATGATACGAACCCAACGAAACTTCCAGAATTGGATTCCGATGAGCCGGTCGCAAAATTGCCCGTCAAGTGGAGCCTGTGGGGCCCACGATACAGGATTTTGTCAACGTTCTCAAAATCGAACCAAACTTGGATCATAGGACCAGCGTATTGCTACGAGTCCGATGGCGCAAGTTTCGTTTCGATCCGACGTGTGTACACAAAGTTGCAGCGTGTTCCAGAACAGGCGGATAAGGGACGTTGTCGGCGGATACGCGTTGATTCCGGTGTGCACGCACATCCAAATCAACTTCTGCAAAATTTTGCAGGTCCGTATCAACGACGCGCACGTTTCGGTAAAGACCGCGTGCGACCAACTCGTCCCGTTTGGCGGGACGTACTCAGTTCCGGGGTGAATCGGGTCGTTGTTTTTCCTGGTTTTGGATCGCGTACCGCGATCACCACAGGACGCGATGCACCGTACGGGTTGCACGGGCACCGAGAGGGTCACATAGCCTACGTGTCACAACTGACGGAATTAAAAACGGAACTACAAGGAGTTAGAACGGGTTACCTGAACAGGGCTCCGTGAAATCGAGTTGCGCGTGTCCGTGCGTTGATTCGACACAGGATTTGTGTCCTGGACGTGTCCGGGTTCTGCGTCCAGCTGCTGTGTCCGATTTCTGCGGGGCCGATGTGTCCGGGGTTGGGTATCTAGGTCGTGGCCGCTGCGTCGAGGGCTGGGGCTGCTCGTGGAGGTGGCGGGCTGGGAGAGGGCGTGGAGGAGGTCGAAAAGGAGAATAGGAGGAGGAGGAGTCTGGTGTATGTGCTAGTGGTGGCGGGTGGTGGTAAAGATGGTGGCGGTGGGGTTGGCTGAGGAGGTGGGGAAGGAGGCCGGGAAGGGGCGAGCGGAGGTCTGGGGCTGCCGCCGGGGTGGCCGAGTGGGGGTGGAGAGGATGCTAGTGATGATGATCATGGTGGTGGCGGCTGTGATGTGGGTGGCGGAAGGAGAAGAGGAGGAGGAGAGAAGGTTGGGGCCAGCGGCTGTGAGGGGGTCGACTCCGGCCAGGGGCGGCGGAGCAACTCCGACGGGGGGGGCTGGCTGCGGGCTTGGGTCAGGGGTTGGGTTTTTATTTTATTTTTATTTTTATTTTTTTTCTTTTTATAGAAAAAAATTATTATTTTAATAAGTAAAATATCTAGAGATATTTTACAAGATATTTTGTAGATATTTTCGGAATATTTTCGAGATATTTTCGGGTGGGTCCCGTCTACAAATGGACGGTGCAGGTTCACCGGCCAATGAGGGGGTGACACCTCGCACTGTAATTTGCAGAAAAGTCCTTAAAATTTCATAAATTGCACAGAGATCATATTTTGGGAAATTGCACAATTACGAAATTGTCTGGGAAAAACACCCGATTCCTGAAATTGCTAAAATGCACAGAACTGAAGGAAATTGTTGTGTGAGGGTCCTGAGGGGGTGGGGGTGAGTCTGGGCAGGGGCAGGGCCTGGTTTTCTTGGGTGATACGGGCTATCGTATTTATTAATTAATAAATACTGCGCACGGTGTTCTCTAATTATTTAGAGGCAGGTATGGTCATAATTTTCTTGCGGTGCCAATACACTAAATGTAGTATACTCAGTTTAGAATATTATCGTATTTTTGTCTGGGCAAAATAGGTACAGGTTGGGCCTCTAATGTCTGTTGGAACAGGGATGGGTATAGATCTAGGAATTTAATTACGTACGTTTGGTAACGATATTTACGCGTCTCAAACGAGGCTCAAAGTAGAGTATCTGGGAGTTGCACAAAGTGCAGAAAAATAGACTAACATGTCTAGGAGAGGTATGTGAACTTTGTTCGGGTATAACAGTCAAGGTAAAGCTCCAAATAATTCGGTGATGGACAGGTGCACAAGTCAATAGGATATGTAAGCAAAATAAATTAAATTATTGCCATAAATCCTAAATTGTTAAAAATAATCCTAAAATGCTAGAATCTGGTCGAGGGGGTTTACAACCTGGCACTAAGCCTATAGAGAACTCTACTTCTCTGTCTGGTGGCAACCCCAGCAGCTCCTCCAAAAAGATATCCATATACTTTACAATCAATTGATATGGCGGCTCCTGCTCTTCCACCATAGCTCTACAAAAATCTCCTTCGCTCTGCTCTGCTGCTCTGCTGCTCCTTTAACAAAATCAAACTCTGGCTCTCCTAGTATCTGAAATAAAACTTTGTCTCTACGATAATCAATACTAGCATGTTGCTTACTCAACCAATCCATCCCGAGTACTATATCGTAGCTCGGAAGTGGCATTACGAGTAGGCACACGCTCAACTCTCGGCCTTCCAAAAAAACTTTCTGATCCTTGTAAATATCACTGACCAGGATAATACCACCCTTGGTCATAATCTTGTAAGTACTCATCAACGGTTCAGTCTCAAGGTAATATTTCAGAGCAAAAGATACAGATACATAACTATGTGAAGCATCAGAATCAAATAAATTATGAGCTAAAAAAGAATCAAGATAGACTGAATCAGAAATAACATCATGGACTGATTCCTCCTCATCGACGATCAAGGAGAATGCTCGCCCCTGTCGTTAGGCACCTCTCTGTTGCTGTTGGTGCTGAGCGAACTGCTGCTGTTACGGTGGCAACAGAGGTCCTCTCGGCTATCCGACTGGTGGTCTCACGGGTGCTCTCTGTGCTTGGGCTCCGCCCTGAGTTGGATGAGCTGGAGCTCAAGGACAAGCCCTCAACTGGTGGTCTCCTGATCCACAGAATAAATACTGGCCCAATCTCATCCTGCACGCATCCCATCCATGTCCTGGCTTCTTGTAGATTGGGCAAGGAATAGCAGGTCTAATTCTGGTGCGTCTATTGTACTGGTTCTCTAACTGGTCTAGGATACTGCTGCCTCGGCTGCTGGAAGTGTCTCTGATGCTGCTGCCGAAAGTGTGCATGCTTCGTTTGACCCGTGTAAGTACTGGATCCTTCTATGTCCCTCGATCGCTTGGAGCCAAGTTCTAGATCATCCTCTGTCCATTGTGCCTGTCTCAAAATCTTCTCAAAAGTAGCGGTAGGGTCTCCATTCATATATGATTTGATCTCCTTATTCAGGCCCTTCTTGAACTTCCTGGCCCTTCCTCTGGGGTTCTGCCCCTCCCCAAAGTGTCCTAATTTACAATAATCTGTCGCATACTTATCCACCATAATACCTCCCTGAATGAGGTATTAAAACTGGCTCTCTAGAGATGTTAGAGCCACATATGGAAAGAACTTTTTCTTGAAGAGCTCCTTAAAAGCTTCCTAAGTAAGTCCCGGTGATGAGATCCTGGGGTCCATCATGAACCAAGTCAACGTGATATCAAAATTCATGCTTCCTTTGGCCTCTACCTGCAACTTCTCTAGAATTTGCATCAGTCACAGGTTCCTCTCAATGTCTTCTATCCAATCATTAGCATAAATAATCCTCTCAGTGCCTTTGAAGTCCTTCGGCCTTATCCTCTTGAAATCTATGATAGTCTCCGACCTCAGTTACTGTGGGGTAAATTAAGATGGTGTCGTCTGTAGCTGGACTAAGAAACTCTCTCGACTACTATGAGTATAATTTGGTGGGCATTCTCAATACCCTGGCTCATAATCTCTAACTGGCGCTGTTGCACCTCTATCATCTGCTGAAAGAGCATAAACATCTGTGTCCGATTTACTGCGGATGGTGGGGGTGGGAGATCCCCTGAGATTATCGGTGCTGCCTTCTTTACCAGAGGTAGAGCACCCCCAAAAGCTGTTGCAAAAATGCCCACTTGGATCGGTGAAGCGGACCTCTGAAATATAACTACTGGAACAGTGTCTGCTGGTGCTGCCCTTAGAGGCAACGAAGTAACTAACCTGGCTGATATTGCACCTGAGCGCTGGAAATGCGTCTTCAATGGCATCCTGAAGATAGATTGAACAAAGGTATAAATATTGAATATGATACAATATCATCAAAGAAGGACATATTATTCAAAGTAAAGCAAACATTCAATAGATAAGGATAGCAAGACAGATATTTGGAATTATTCCCTAGTTATGATTGAGTATACCCTCAGCCTATATCCTATATTCTATATCCTAAAGTATATTCATAGCAGTACTCTAGGTGAGCACTACTACGATATCACTCTAATTGTGACTCCTGACCTGCATGGACCACCACTAAAAATGTGTCAGGACCCACACCCGGAATTAGGGCACGAGTGGTGAACAATGCCCAGCCTAAACCGCAGCATCGTCGATAGAACGCTATCTGGGTCAACTATACTATCTAAATATCTCATACAATATATACATAGTACCTATTAATATCATCTTAACTGTAAACGAAAGAACAATATGGTATATGATAATGATAAACTATACTCAATCACATAAAAAACTAAGGAAGATAAAGCACGATATAGAATAATAAAGAAAAAGAGTCATAATACATCCACAAGTCCGAAATAATATACATATATATGCTAATAACCTCAACAAAATCTAAAATAAGTCTAAACAATAAGTCTAAGTCTCCTCAGCCTCTGGTACTAGGTCCTCCTGCTCTAAAGGAGTATCCTCTAAAGGTACGTTGTCTTATGGCCTGTAGTAGGTGGAACACTGGTCTACAAGCCAATCATCTAAAAAATATATTCAGTCAGGATTGGAGCAAAGTACATACCTCTGAAAGCATTTTCAAATACATAATCGAGCATATATAACAGATAATAGATAAGAATACAAGATAACTAACCATAAGAAATAAAGTAAACTAGAGTGAGCATATAATGTACTAGAATGAAGAACAGGCAATAGAATAATCGCAACTAGAAGAAAATAGATAAACTAACTACTGTGCCATAGAGTATAAGTTTATTATGTTATCGGTTTAGGTTGAACACGAATACAATAGGGTAAATCGATTACACGTGTGATATATAATTTGTATGTACACGATTACACTTGGCTTGATCACATAACCAACTCCTACTCCCCCATACCCAACCAATACCAATGGATCCAGTCATGATATGTTACGAACATGAATATGGACACACTAAACACAAACAGTATATGAATACGAAGTACACTAAATTAATATCCGATACACACGATGAGATACATGTGAAGGAGTACCAGCTGAACACGGTAAGGGATAACATCTCCTGACAGGATCCATATAGTACCAGTTCGTATAAACACTATGTCAGAATCATGTATACAGTTCTAGAACATGCGATATATACACTATCATGAAATAAAAACTAATAAAGAGATGTACTCACCTCTGGTCCAGAGCAACGAGTGAGGATCGAAGTCCGAACTGGTGTCACAAAGACCTATTATGAATTTACAGTGTTACTTGATGTTCTAAAATGATAATCATATTTAAATAAGATAAAATATATGTTTTTAGGTTATTTCTAGGCCAAACGGGTTAAACTAGTGAACTCAAAGCCAAACTAGTCAAACTGGTCAACTCTAGGTCAAACTACCAATATTACCTATCAACTAGCTAATACAAATCAAACCTATCTAAACTAGTCAACTAATACCAAATACTAAAGTATTTGATACTAGGATACCTTGGTATCCATATACCCAAACTCATCTATATATACTATATATTTATACATACCTAGTATCATATTGCATTTATACAATACACTCAACTTAGCTAACTACACTAGTTTACCCTTTAAAAATCTCAAGTATCAAGTATCTTGCTACTCACATCATCTAACTCAAGTTCCCTTACTAGGTGATATATTAAAGTAACTAGAACTAAATGTAACCAATACTAATAACTAACTTCTATTGCAATATACTAACATCTAACTAATATACTAATCAACAATCTAATTAGATAACTAACTAACATCAAATAGCATATAGAAACTTATACTAACTTCTAAATCATATACAACTAACATCTAACCAATATTAGACACTCACTAACATGTATATTATCTAACACTCATTACTACCTATTGTTGCTTGTTGTGGCCAAGTGCAAGGCTTGTTGCAACTGACCATGGCTGCTACTGATAACACTTGCATCTAGACACTTGCTCCTAACACAAGCACTTCACTCTCCCTTTATCTTACTTTGTACCAATATTTGCAACTGATTACACACTGGTTCCTTAATAAACCTTTAAAATGCACTATACTAAGAAATTGGTTCCAGGTATACACATCCAACCCAATGCTCCAAACAGTAAACGGTACTACCCAACATCTCTCCTCTACTCTAATTAGGTATATTGATACACTACTCTCATCCAGTATCCACTGTCACCAAGGCTTGCCTCCCCTCTACCGTTAACAATCATAATCTAACTAACTGACATCTATATATTAGTATATGAACATCTAACAGTTACCATATATATATAATTGACTATTAACTAACTCATATACCAACTAACAGTTCACAACTAACTAATTATTACAACTAAACCAATCTAACATATAACACTAATACATAACTTAATATCCAACAACTACTAATTAAAATAATCTAACACTAACATTTACCTTTAAACTAACTGACACTAATTGATATTTAGGGATATGCTAACCGATACCCAAATGGCATTACACACCCAACTGGTATCATAATTATAACGGAACTTAACTAATAAAGATACAACTAATAATAATATATCCACTAATGATACTAACTAAACTAGATAATTAACTATACACTAATTAACACTATATGATAACTGGTAACCTCTAACTAATACTACTAAAAGAATGGTCATAACTGATCCCCCTTTGATTCGGTAACTGATACGGCTTATTATTCAATGGCCTGCATCAGACCTTAATTGGATCTCCTTCCTGTATGCTGGAACCAATGCAAGTCCTCAGCATGTACTTGATGCTGCTGCTGCTCTTCTCCCACCTGCCAATGTTAGTGTTCACTGATATCCCTCTATTATAACATACCTCAGGGCATCCTCCCTTATATACTTGTGCACAATGTACTACTGCCTGGACACTTGATAGCTAGACTAAATACGGTATCCTAAATACCTGAACACCAACCTAAACTCTTTACTGCAAATACAGTGCACTGCATCCTAGTTAACCACACACAGACACACTTTCTACCACAGTCCACAAACACTCCACCCTCTCTATTTTATTGCTCGAGTTTAATACATTTTATCTCTACCTACATTTGAAACTCTAATTGTTATTGCAGCAGTTAATTAACTCAAGCCCCATCTTCTTTGACTGCACCAACAAATAGAAGTCACACCAATTTTCTTCACAAAGCTTTACACTCACACCATCTACTATATCAACTGGAACACCCCCTAGTCACTGCGACTGATACATCTACTAACATATATATATATATATATATATATATATATATATATATATATAATACCCCCATATATTAGAATATTACATCAAACATGTAACATGCAATATATGGTATACTAATATATATACTCAATAAAGTGTCCAAATTCAAAATTCACCACTTTAAATCATTCCTCCACTTAATTTACATATAATAACATCTATTAAAACTAGCTATAATAGGAATTAAGGGAAATCATACAAATTATCCAAATTGGGTCATGTATCATACCGTATTATAAAATACTATGATACAGTCTGCACATATCTATTTGTGGACATGTACCTAGTCCCATAACCCCGATCTAAGTCTAATTAGATCTAATTAGTCTCATGACACAATATTGATGTGTCAAACTCGTATTTCCCATAATATGCACATAAATCGCCATAAAGAACTCACAATACATAACCAATTAGCCTAGAACTTGCTCATATAGGTAGTCCCATGCCATGGGGTCATTCCTAATGGTCAAATGCATAATTAAGAAGCTATAATAAAAGAAAATTCAAGAATTACCAATTGGGAGATGGATTTCTAATAAAAATATAATTAGACATGTTCTGGACACGATCTTTTTACCAATGCTCCTCCTCCTTGTGCTCCTTGCTTCTCTAAGCTCCAAAACTTCTTGAGGAATAAAAATGAGAGGGAATATGAAGGAATTGAGAGAGAAATTTATGGAGAAAATATAGGAAATTGGGGTTCTAGAATTTCTAGATCTAAATAAATACAATTAAGAGGAGAAAGAGAGAGAAATATGAGCCCCCTCTAATAGTGGCTGTCCTATTCTTCCCTTCTCCAAGCAACTAGCAATAGTCTAACATGCCCCTACTAGTATTATATAGGTTCTAATTAGTAAGGGGTAAATTAGAAAGGCTTTTAACTAATACAAATTAACTCTAATCCTCCTAATTAGTTAGTGGAAAAGGGTCTATTAGGCTTAATCCAAGTTGGATCACAAGTTATCATGACAAGTCCAATTGGGCTAGCCTCTAATAAAATAATTAATACAAGTCACATTTAATCTATACTCACTAATAATTAAGTATTTAATATAATCATCAAATAATTACTATAATAAACTAATATAAATATTTATTCCTAAAATTATTTACCGATGCCAATTTACAAAACTACCCCTAGATGGAAAAGTGAGGGTGACAAGGCATCCCATCTCTTGGGATAATTTTAGGGCTCAATTTAGGGCTAAATATTTTAGAGTCGTAGCGTAGTATGAGCTCCGATAAAGATTTATCGGTCTCAAGTAGGCCGATAGAACAGTGGATGGATATGTAGCCAAGTTTTACAGGCTGAGTAGATTCACTTCAACTATGGTGGCTACGGAGTCAGATAGAGCAATGAGGTTCCAACAATGACTTCATATGGAGATTTTACAACAGGTAAAGGGGCACGACTACCTGACTTATGAATAGGTACTGATAGCATCTCGGAGGCACGAGCTTACCATACAAAGGTTATCGACGAGGATAGGAGGCCAGAAGAGGTCTCAAGCTCAGAGTGAAGGAGGAAGTGGAGGAGTACCTCGGATGTCAGCACCATCACCTGGCATTCGCATCCATGATTCAGCGTCAAAGAGGGCGGCAGTTTCGACAGTGTCATGACCCACACCCGGTGTAGGGGCACGAGTAGTGAACAACGTCCAGCATACGTTACACATCGGTGGTAGAACACTGTTTGGGTAAACTATCTATCTAGAAATCAAGATATAATAATACCACCAATGAAATATAAATACTCGATCACAGATCTATAAGATGGAACAATTATATGAATATAATATAAAGAACTAAAGAGTCAAATACAACTCACAAGACAAATAAAAACCAATGAGTCATCTAAAGGAATACTAATAACAAAATAATGGAGACAAATCCAGTACAAATAAACATATCTACTGAGCTACATGTATTAAGTCATATGTCTCAACCGGGATGAGTTCCTCCTGAGCCAAAGTCTCTGGCTCTAAGAAAACTATGTCATGAGGCTCGTAGTGAGTGGGATACCACTCCTTAGTGTCATTTGGGAAAAATATATTCATTCAGAAAAGGAGCAAAGTACATCTCTAACAGCAGTTCCAATAAATAATATAAACTATGTAACAGTAAATAGAGCAAATATACAAGATGTAATATACAGGTACAAGAGATATGTATAATAGGAATATTGGAATTAAATATATGAAATGAGCATCATGGAAATGAGCAAGAAATACTACTACTATGTGAGTGAGTACCAGCTTTAACAAGTAATCGACTTAAGAACTTACAGAAAGATTAGGGCTTGGTTAATCATATGTGTGGTGTATGATCAAAACTTACAATGACATGCACAAGAAGGATATGATCACATATCTACACTAACACTCTCTGCCCGGACTGGTATAGTGGATCCAACCATGGTACGTTATGATACAGGATTCACTGGATAGGTAGCTAGTCTCCCCAAAAATTAATGTCTGTACATATACAAGAAAATCAAGGAACAAGGCTTGTACAAGATACACCATAAATACTAAGAAATAAAATCTTATGACGAGATCCAGATATACAAATCCGTGTAACTATCGTGTCAAGAAATTAAGGATATCTACACTAAATACAAAAAACATATGGAATATCATAATAATAAACTATCAGAGAATGTACTTGCCTGGAACCCGGTAAACAGTATCAAAGATATCCAAAATAGTTCCTCGGAGACCTAAATATGGAATATTACATTAATACATGATTTTGGAATAAAAATAAGTTAAACTAGTCAAATTCTAGGTTAAAGATCCATTTTTAGGTCAAAATAGTCAAACTAGGTTAATTTTAGGTCAAACTAGCTATTTCTAGGTGGTATGAGTCCATCTCTAGGATATTGGGTCCATACACTTTGTAACTAGGCTATACTAGCTATGTTAGGATACTTGGATACTAACACTATACCATATCGTAAGACACATAAAATATTAGATATAAACATACAATAATATATAAATATATATACAAGATAAAAATATATAGTATTCCTTGCTAAACTAATACTAAGTGGATACCTTGGCTTTGAGCCAATACAATATCACACCACCTACACCCCTTCTTGATACACAAAACCAAAACCTTGAGAATAAGTCAATATCTTGACATTACCTTGGTATTACCTCAAGGTAATACCAATACCTTATTAACTTCAATACCTTAGGATCAAACTACATCTTAACTTAATATCCTAGTATCAATATTATACCTAATGCCTTACTACCAAGGTATTCTAATACATTACCTATCTATGACCCATTAATACCAGAGTATCTAACTAGAACTAATATCTACTTACCTCACCTTACTACTCAGATATACCCACTTCATCTAAATATCCCAGAGGGAACATTGAGCAGTGCTTTCCATACTGCTGCTGCTTCATACTGCTTCTGCTGCTGCTTCACATTACTTCTACTGCTACTTCATATATATATATATATATATATATATATATATATATATATATATATATATATATATATGCTGCTTCATATTGCTTCTAATGCTGCTTCACACTACTTCTGCTGCTGCTGCTTTACTACCTGCAGCCCGACCCCCCTAGCAAACATACACACACAAGTACACTATACTCATCTATCTATCTCTCTCTCTCTCTCTCTCTCTATATATATATATATATATATATATATATATATATATTATATCATATCATATCATATATAAACTATAATTATAATACTCTAATAGTTATAACCAAGATAAATTTAATTAGAAAGCAAACTATCAAACACGTGGAGTGTACCGCACCCATATCATACTCAATCTACGATACGCTTGCGATACGGCTCCACCATACTACCAAATATATTTTAAAGGACACGAGCAAGTCTAGAATTATAATTAGAGCAACACGAAGTGTTAGCTACTCATCTACGTGTCCGTATCAAAATATGACATGCTCAAACTCCCATGTCGAAAGAAAACTCCCAAATCAACCCGTATCACCAAATTATAGTGATACGGCCACCATGTATCCAATTGTGGACACCAGTCTTATGCAATCAAATATATATCAATTTGATCTAATTGACCCATTGACAAACACATGATGTGCAAATCCTAGAATTTTCCCAAAATTGATACAAAATACTACATAACTTTCTCTATAGGCCTCATATGAACCTAATTCCATTTCCTATGGGTAGCCTTAGTATATGAGAGGGTTTTTAATGATTAAATTACATATTTATAGTCTAATTAGAGGACAAAAATTGAATTATACCTATTGGGAGATAGATTCCTAATATAATTCTCCAAATAAGTGTCAAGAGCATTCAACTTGTGCTTCTTTCTCCTCCTTGTAGATCCTTGCCTCCTCCTTGTTCTAATATCCCCCAATGGTGAGTAGAGAAGGAATTGAGAAAAAATTTGGGTTGGGATTGGTGTAGGGATGAAGAAATTTGGAAGAGAAAAATTCTAGATCTAGAATTGTAATGAATGAATAAAGATAGAGAGTCTCTTTTCTTCCCCTTGCTAAGGCCGGCCTTGCCCCCTACTCCAAGTCACTATAAAAAGTCTACGATACCCCTTACGTCTTGTCATGAAGGTATTAATTAAGGAAGGAAGGTTCTAATCCAATTGGTTTAACAAATTATTTCATCCTCCTAATGAATGGGCTTGATTGTTGGGCTCAATCTAACTAGAATTAAATGTTGGTCCATGAATCTAATCTAAGCTAGTTAGGTCTACTAACCCAAGTCCAAAATCAAATCTAATATCTAACAATAATTAAATAATATAATAAATTTATATACAATATGTATAATATTTAATTAATTATAAAATGACCAAAATATTCTTTCCTAAAAAATATAGTAGTGACAAGTCTACCCCCTTAAAATAATTTTGTCCTCAAAATTCAAAGATGAAACTACCCCCAAAAAATAAATCAGAAAAGAATATACCTCAAGGTATAAACAAATATGGATAACGCTCTCGCATTTTATCCTCCCTCTCCCAGGTAGACTCACCCGAAGAGTGATGCCTCCATGCGATGCATACTAAGAGAATGGTCTGGTTCCTCAGTACCTTCTCTCTCCGATCTAGAATCTCAACTGGTTGCTCTGGATAACTAAGAGTAGGGTCCACCTCTATCTTTGAGTAATCCAATACGTGACTAAGATCCACCACGTACCATCTCAACTGTGACACATGAAACACATTGTGCACTCCCTCCAATGCAGGTAGAAAGTCTAGTCTTTAAGAAACTGCACCAACCCTCTCGAGAATAGCGAAGGGTCCGATGAATCACGGACTAAGCTTCCCACCTCCACCAAAATGAATCGTGTCTCGTGTCAAAAAAATCATCAGAAACACCAGACCACCAACCTAGAACAAAACACATCATGAAGAACTTAATCTATAACAATCAACCAATATCAACACAAAATAAAATCTAAAACAATACCTTAAACTCCAAAGGTCTCCGGTGGCTATCGGCCCAATGCTGTTGTCTTTCCTGCGCCACTCGAAGTCTGTCTTTAATTAACTTAACCTTCTCCGCTACATCCATAACCATCTCTAGCCCTAGCAAATCCCTCTCTCTAACATCGTCTCATGATAAGGGAGTATGATATCTTTGACCATACAGAGCCTCAAATGGTGACATCTCTATACTAGCCTGGTAGCTGTTATTGTAAGCAAACTCTACCAAATGGAGATGGTCCTCCCAAGATCCTCCAAAATCTAGTATACAGTTGTGCAGCATATCCTCGAGAGTCTGAATGGTCCTCTCTGACTGTCCATTAGTCTGGGGGTAATATGTTGTATTAAACTTGAGCTGGGTGCCCAAACTCACCTATAAACTCCTCTAGAAATAAGAAATAAAATGACTATCCCGATCCGAGACTATGTTGACAGGAACTTCATGTATCCTGACGATCTACCTTACATACATCTCTGCTAGCTTCTCCGTGGACAAACATACCTTGAAAGGCAAAAAGTGGGCCGACTTGGTCAACCTGTCCACAATAACCCAAATTGCGTCTTTTTCTTCTGGAGATCGTGGAAGTCCGAACACAAAATTTATAGTAATGTGCTTCCACTTTTACTCTGGAATGGGTAATGGATGAAGTAATCCACCTGGCCTCTGTCTCTCGGCTTTTACCTACTGGCACACTGAGCATCTGGATACAAACTGTGACACCTCCCTCTTTATGCCATACCACCACATACTCTCTCGCATATCTTAATATATCTTGTTGGCACTTGGATGCATGAAATACTGAGAGCGATGCGCTTCCTGTAATACCTTCTCACGCAGCTTCCCACTAGGCACACATAATCTAGCACCATGCCACAAAGAACTATCCTCAATAATGGTGAAATTATCCTCCAATCCTTCTCTCACCTGAGCTATGATGCTCCTCAGAGATACATCATCATACTGGGCTGCCTTGATCCTGTCCATCAACTTTGAGTGTATCTGCAATGCCCACATATATATGGCAAAACTAGGGACTATCACCTCAATACCCAAGCTCTCCAGATCCTCCAACAAATATTGGTCCTGCGTCAAAAATATAGCTACCGGATACCTACTCAAGGCATCGACAACTACATTTGCTTTCTCTGGATGATACTATAAAGATACGACAAAATTCTTCATCAATTCCAGCCACTGACGCTGCCTCATGTTCAAGTCCTTCTGAGTAAAAATGTACTTCAAGCTCTATGGTCTGTGAAGATCTCCATACGCTCTCCGTACAAATTATATTTCCATAACTTCAAGGCAAAGATGACTATTGCCAACTCTAAATCATGGGTAGGATAGTTCTTCTCATGAGGACACAACTGCCGGGATGCATAGGCAATCACTTTCTCATTCTGCTAAAGAACACAACCTAGCCTTTTTTTCCGATACATCACTATAAATAGTGAAACCTCCAAACCCTGATGGCAACATCAAAATAGGAGTAGACGTCAACCTCATCTTCAATTCCTTAAGAACAACCTGGCATTCCTCTGTCCAAACAAACTCCACGTCCTTTCTGGTGAGTCTAGTCATCGGCTAAGTAATTCTTAAAAAATCTTGCACAAACTTCCTGTAGTTGCTTGCCAGACCCAAAAAACTTCTCATCTCTGCCACTGAACTCGGGATCTTCCAAGATTCTACTACTGTAATCTTTTTCTGATCCACTAAAATTCTATCAGCAGTCATAATATGTCCTAAGAACTCCATATTTTTAAGAAAGAACTCACACTTAGACAGCTTTCCATACAACTTCTCCATCCTCAACACATCCAACACAATCCGCAGATGCTCCTCGTGCTCTTCTGATGTCTTCGAGTATATGAGTATTATCACCACCCGTACCCAGTGTAGGGATACAAGTCGGGAATAACGTCTAGCCTACACTGCAGTATCGACGGTAAAACGCTGTTTGGGTAATCTATCTAACAATATAATAAGCCACCAACAATATCAATATACTCAATCACAGATCTAAGATAGAAATACGTATAAATATGATTAAAGAATAAAATAATCACCATACAACTTATGAGTCAAAATAATAACATCAATTAGTCAGAGAAAATACTAAACAGTATGCTGGAGACAAATCTAGTACAAAAGTAGCTAAACATCTAAACTATGAGTCCCGGCTCGTCTGTCTTAGTCGGGATGAGACCCTCTTGAGCCAGGGTCTCTGGCTCTAAGCCCACAACATCCTGAGGCCCGTAATGACTAGGGTACCACTCCTCAGTACCATCTAAAAAAATATATCCAGTCAAGAAAAGAGCAGAGTACATCTCTAACAGCAGTTATAATCAATAATATAAACTATGTAACAATAAATAGATGTGAAAATACAAGATACAGCAATAGATACAAGAGATATATAATAAAGAAAATACTAGAATAAATACAAGAATGGACAATATAGTAATGGACAAGAATATTAATGACTAAGTGAGTGAGTACCAGCTTTAACATATGATCGGCTTGGAAACTTGATACAAGATTAATGGCCTGGCTAATCATACGTGCGGTGTATGATTAACACAATTCAATAAATAAGACTTGATATAAGTAGGGTATGATCATATATCTATACTACATACTCTTCGTCCCTGACTGGTATAGTGGATCCAACCATGGTATGCTATGGCACAAAATTCTCTAGGAAGGTAGCAAGTCTCCCAAAGAATCAGTGTCTGTATATGTATAAGAAGAACAAAGAAATAAGGCTTGCACAAGATACACCATATATACCAAGGAATAATATCTCATGATGAGATAAGGATATACCAATCCGTGTAACCATCGTATCGAGAAATCAATGATATCTATACTAGATACAAGAGACATAGAGGATATCAAAAATAAGAAACTATCAGAGAATGTACTCGCCTGAAGCCTGGTGCACAGTATCACAGATGTCCAGTACGGTGCCTTAAAGACCTAGATATGGAATACAATATTAATACAAGGTATCAAAATAAAAATAAATTAAATTGATCAACATCTAGGTCAAAGAGCTATTTCTAAGTCAAAATTGTCAAACTAGGTCAACTCTAAGTCAAACTAGTCTAACTTGGTCAAACTACCTATTTCCAGGTTGCATGAGTCTATCTCTAGGATATTGGGTCCATACACTATGAAACTAGGCCGCACTAGCTAACTAGGATACTAGAAAGATACCATATCGCAAGATACGCAAACAAGTAGATATAAAATAATTATATATGCATACACAAGCAATAATATATATACTAATCCTAATTAATATTTCTAAGTGGATATCTTGGCTTTGAACCAACGCGATATCGCACCACTAAACCCCCATCTTGATACTCAAACCCAATACCTTGAGTATCGGTCAATACCTTGACATTTACCTTGGTATCTCAAGGTAGTGTCAATTCCTAATATATATTAACTACCCAACTATAACTAAAATATATTATCGAATACAAACCATTATACTATACTAATTACCAACTACCAGGCTATACTAAAAATCAATGCAAACTAATACATATATACCTACATACAAAACTAGAGGTATATAAATATATATGTATATATAACTAACTAGATAACTATTAAGCTACTAATAGCTAACTACTGACTTCTACTAAACTAACTGAACTAGCTAGCCATTAACTAACCATACTAACTACTGAATAAAATAGCTAACTAGTCATAACTAGGAACTAACTAACTCTAAAACTACTCATATTGCTGCATGGACCTTGCTGCTAACAGCTCCTATTGGAGACTGTTGCTGTTGTGTAACTTATGCATTATTGAATGCTTGAATATGTTGCTTACTTGCTTACTGATACTTGTTGCTGATGTAGTTGGCTGCCAATACACTTCCTTGTGCATTGCTCATTATTGCTGATTCACACGCAGCTGCATATGCTCATGCAATTGCTGCTGATGCAACTGCCCTATGCTTGTTGTGGCTGCTGCAGCAGTGCATTGCTGCTGTCCATGCTGCCTACAGTGTGCTCACTGCTCAAGCTTGTTGCCTAGCTGCTACTGTGTTGCTCTGCTATGGGTGCAGCTGCTACTCACTGTCCGAGCCCCCCTTAACACACATATAACTCATATCTCTCTCTATCTCTCTCTCTCTCTCTCTCTCTCTCTCTCTCTCTCTTTCTTTCTCTCTCTCTCTCTCTCTCTCTCTCTCTCTCTCTCTCTATATATATATATATATATATAACCACTTACACACATAACACCTATGTATATATCTACAAACATAAATACTATGCATAGATAATACTACACTAATTATATACATATGTATGTATACTCACCTATATATATATATATACCCTCCTCTCTAAATATATATATAGATATAGATAGCATCACCCATATATATACCTATATATACAACATACATATATACAGATAATATAACCATATATATATATATATATATATATATATATATATATATATATATATATTACAAATAGCTAAGAATAATGAAAATTGGATCTAGAAATACAATGCAACAAACACGTGGAGTGCATCGCACCCGTATCACACTACATCTATGATACGCTTGCAATACGAGTCCACCACACAATCAAACATACCCCGAAGGACACGAGCAAGTCTAAAATACTATTTATAAATAATACGAAGAGTCAAATATATATCTACGTGTCCGTGTCAAAATATGACATACAAAAAGTCCCGTGTCGGAGAAAACCCCCAAATCAATATGTATCACCAAATTATTGGGATATAGACTACACGTATCCAATTGTGGATACTACACTAGCCACAAATATTCAAACACATGTCAATTTGGTCTAATTGACCAATTGACAAACACAATATGTGTCAATCTCGGAATTCTCCTAAAATTGACGCAAAATACACCATAACTTCCTCCATAGGCCTCCTATAAATCTAATTCCAATTCCTATGGGTAGTCTCATCATATAGGATGGTTCCTAATGATTAAAATACAAATTTAGAACCAAATTAAAGGGCAAAACTAAATTATACCTATTGGAAATTGTACCTATTGGATTCTCAATGCAACCTCCAAATTTGGTAAAATTGATATTCAACTTGTAGATCCTTGCTCCTCTTTGTAGATCCTTGCTTCCTCCATCTAGATCCTTGATCTACTAGTCTCCAATGGTGATTTGGAAAGGAATTAGAAAGAAATTTGGTAGGAAATTAATGTAAAAATAAAAAAATTTGGTTGAAAGAAATTCTAAATCTAGATTTAAAATAAAAAGAGGAGAGAAAACTTTTTCCGTCTTTTTAAATAGGTCGGCCCCCTTTGCCCCCTCCCCAAGTCACTATGAAATATCCAATATGCCCCTTGGGACCTCTTATGAAGAAATAATTAAGGAGAAAAGGTTCTAGTCTAATGGTTTAATTAAAATAATTATCCTCCCAATGAATGGGCTTCTAATTCGGCTCAAATCTAACTAATTGTAAATGTTGGTCCATGGATCTAATATAACTAGTTAGGTCCACTAACACAAGTACAAAATAATAAACTAACATCTAACAATAATTAAATAACATAATAAATAGTTATACTAGTTATACAATATGCATAATATTTAATTAATTATAAAATGACCAAAATATCCTTCCTAGAAAATATGGTAGTGAAAAGTCTACCCCCCTTAAAATAATTTTATCCTCCAAATTTAAAGACGAAATTACCCCTAGAAAATAATAGAACAGAAAGTACAGAACATAACTAGGAAAGAACATACTAGAACATACCTCAAGGCATAAACAATGTAACCCCCTGATTTTTCAGAAATTTTTAATTTGGATTTTTCATAATTTTCTGTAATTTTTTGGGATTTTTCTGTAATTAAAACCTAGGTATTTTGAATTTAAATAATTTTTAAATGATCTTAATTAATATTAAAATATTATGAAAATAATATTTTATGGTGTAAAATGAAAAACTGGACATAGGGTAGTTTTCCGAGAATTTATTGGACTCCGGAAGCATTTTTAAAGCCCTAAAAACTAAGTAAAAATAAACCAAAATAAACCCTAGAAATAAACCCGGTTCAATTGAACCAAACCAACCCAGACCCGGTTCACTAAACCGAACCCAACCTTATCAGGTCGGGTCGGATCTAAACCCGACCCGAAATCCGCAGACCCAAACCCGCACCCTAGCCCTAGCAGATCGGGCCGGATCCGCCGCCCGACCCGCCGACCCGACCCAAACCCGATCAAAACAAGTCATAATCCAAATCGGATTCACTATTCCGATTAGGCGACTACCCCTATAAATAACCCCGCTTGCCAGAACCCTAATATCCCTCCTCCACTTTCCTCCTCCTCGCTCCGCCCGGACTCGCCGTATCCGCTCCGCCTCCTCCTCTACCCTAGCCCATCTCCGTCGCCTCTTCTCCCTCCGCCCTAGCCCGCAGAACAACCCCTTGTCACGACCCGCACCCGGAAATTGGGCATGAGTCGTGGGTACGTCCAGCCTACGCCGCAGCATCGGCGGTAGAACGCTGTCTAGGTCACAACATAGTATATCCTGTCAATAGTCTCAACTCCGTACGGAGGACAATGATAAATGAATCACAGTTCTATAATATACTCAATCACAACTATACACATAATGGCACGATGAGAATTGAAAAGAGTTCTATTTAAACCAACTACAATAAGTCCTACTCAAATCCTGGGTCTGAATGACCTCACAAAGTCACAAATAAAATAAATACATCTCAGTCTCAGTCTCAGTCTAAAACAATAAATGCAGAAAAATAATCTAAGCATGGGCAGGCAAGTTCTCCTCTAGGATAGGCACCTCCTCTGGGATTTCTGGGGTAAAATCCTCCTCTATTCCTGGACCGTAATGAGTAGGGCAAAAGTCCTCCAGGTTCTCTGAAAATGTTGTTATCCAGTCAGGATTGGAGCGAAGCACAAGCACTAACAGCAGTTTCATTAAATTGACAAAATCTATAAACAGTGTAAGAGATACAAGATGGAAATAAAAGCTGAACATGTGAAGTACTGGAGAAAAGAAATAGACAATAGAGCATCTAGCAATGAGTAATAAATGGTGAATGCTAGAACAAGTAAATCTGAATAAAGATAAAACATCTAGCTAAGTGGTTGAAGTATTAGTTTATCATGTGATCGGCTTGGGACTGGATCAGGCTGGTTATATATGATTAGCTATGATTCTTTTAGGTCAGGCTAACCATCTGGTTAGCTATGGTGCATATAGTGGTCAGGCTAATCATATATAACAGCTATGGAGCATATAAGTGGTCAGGCCGCACCCGACGTGAGAAGTGGGGTGAGCTATGGTGCATATAAATGTTTGGATATGATCACATAATCTACTAATAGTTCCCCATCCCCCAGCTAGCACGATGGATTCCAATCACGACTTCTCATGATGGGGATCTAGGGTGCTAACCCGTGTATCCATAGTGTCGGAATCAAGTATGAAATACACTACAATTTATAGAAGTAATCAACCATGAAAACTGTCAGAGAATGTACTCGCCTGTGGTCCTGAGCAGAATGTAAGGATCGAGGTCCAAAATGGAATCACAATGACCTATTTATGGAAATTCAATGTTAATTAATGAATTAAAAGAATAAACATGCTTAACAATTTAAATACGAGGTTTCTAGGTCAATACTAGCTAAACTAGGTCTTAGCTAGGTCCAACTAGGTTAACTAGGTCTTATCTATACCATAATAGTCTACATTAGACAATACCTAACTAAAGTAGTTATTATTAGTTATACTCACTATTTATTGGTTATACTAAATTTTTTAGTGATTTTAGTATATACTAGTTAATACTAGTTACTACTTTAACTACCTTAGTATACCCTTACCTTACCCATTAGCATAACCCATCTTCAGAAATACCTTATGTGTGCTTACCTCACACTGAATACTCTACCACAGACACACCCCCCATCTATACACACACACACAGGCCTCTTCATCTCTGAATTACTGATACACTGTCATTGGGACACAGGTAAACTTATTCCCAGGTTAACACAACCTACAGTACTGATGCACAGTACACTAGGACTCACACTGCACTTACAAAAATCAGAATTCCTCACTCACACACCTAATTACCCATGAACACAGGTTCATTGATACACTGAATCTGATACCCCCTATGCCCAACATACTGGACAGGAAAATACACAGGCTCCTCACCTAACTGCTACACATATTTACTCTACTGAAATTGGTACACATGATATATTCAGCCACACACCCACACCCTCACTGACAGTACACACACTGCATACCTAGATACATACAGCTACACATCTACACAGCTACACACAGACACATAGTATACACTGCTATAAATACTGAACACAAGACTCAACACTAATACACTACTCAACTGACACAGTACACACACACACATGAACTGGATACACACAACACCTACACTAACTGACTGCTCTCAGATTTCTTCTTCCACAAACTGCACTGGCATCCAACACAGCTAGTTCACATTCACACACACCCAGCCACATAGGTATTTAATACACTGAACTCAGGGCTCTTGATACACAGTTATAAAACACAGCATTAGCTAAACCATATAGGTAAACCAATGCACCAATGAGTGGCTAACAACTGAAATAAATTCCTACATTGTTACTCTAAAAATTGATACCAACTGACACACTACTAATGATACTAACATGAAGTCCTACCCTATGATTTACATATCCCTATCTACTGAACACATAAGTATATTACACACACAGTATACAAAATCCTAACACAACCCCCAATTCACTTATACCTACTGCACATAATGAATTCTGCTCACAGTTTCCTCTTACTGCTCTCACAGAACTCACTACTCAGTTCTAAAGTACTGAGCTCACACAGGGAACCTACAGTCACATACCCAAGAATCTAACACAAAGTGCACATGTGCACAGACACACTTCTCAGTTCATAGTTGAATTACACAGGTATTGGAACACCCCCAAAATAGGGCACACAGTTGACACAGGCTTCTCACAATACACACAACTTATATTGACTGATACACTCATTCAAAACCCATCACAGTGAACTACATCAACACACATACACAGTTTTGCACCCTAGTTCACAGCCATTTAACCCCTATTCATGATACACAGTTGCACACATAGATTCTGAATTCCTCACTGAAATATATATATATATATATGCACAGCCATATACACAGGAATCAACCCGACTGAACCGAGCCTCAACACCCTGTCTATTGAACTACACATCTCTATTGAACTACATTAACACATCTACACCAAGGGTTTATGCACAGCCTCTCTATGGAACTACACATCTCCAGAAATTTCCCCAAACCCGATTGTACAGTAAATCCTTCACAGTTTCCCCTCTTCTAACACCCACATAACTACAACCTATATATATATATACAACACATCAAATCCATATACATATGTATAAATATATATATATATAGACATCATACATCAAATTCGATGGAAATAGAGTAAATTAGGTAGGTATTCATCCTATGAAGCATTTCCCCAAACACCTAGCATGCAGAACACGAATTTACATACAACCCATGAATCCCTCTAACCAAAACCCTAAAAATCAAGATCTAACCTACATGTAGGTGATGAATTAAATCTACATGCAACCCCTAGGGTTAGGGTTCACGAAAATCAGGGAAAACTATGTTGGTCACCAAAACCTAATCCAAAAACCCTAAAAATCGAACTACACACAGATTTGGGGTTCCTAATGGCCATTATCATCTGTACACAGAATTTAAATGAGTAAAACTAGGGTTTTACCTGTAGGGAAGGTTTCTTCAACGAGGCTCTTCTTCTCCAAGGCTCCCTGACCCACGTTCTTTGCTTCTCTTGCTTTGGAGGAGGAGAAAATGGAACCTAGGGTTAGGGTTTCGAATTTTTGGAGTGGGGAGATGGATTTCTCTAGTGGAGGCTAGGGTTTCTCCTGTTTACATGAATGATGGCTTTGTGAGAGGCTTCTTTTTATATTAAACCTAGGTTTAGGGTTTCTATGCCTAGTTTTTAGGTTAAACCCCTTGGCCCTCTCATGTAGAACCTAATAGACTCAGGTTAAGTCAGTCTAGGGTTTTGAGGGTTCACCCAAATTTTTAAATTCTAGGGTTTTGCTAGAATAGGGTTTTCTAACTAGGGTTTACTCATTAGGGTTGTCCTAATGGATTTCTAGGGTTAGACCTAAAACTAAATATTATTAACAATATATAATTACTTTATAAAACTCAGCAGAATAATTAAATTCATAATTATTTAAAGGGTGCAATTACAAAAATACCCTTGCCTGGAAAAGTGGTAGTGACAAGTCTACCCACCTAAAAGAAATTTCGTCCTCGAAATTGGACTGAACTACAACAAGGATGAAACCAGAAAAGGAAATATACCTCAAGTCTAGAAGAGATACGGGTATTGCTCGCGCATTTCGTCCTCTCTCTCCCAGGTCGACTCCCCTGGAGAGTGATGTCTCCATGCAACACGAACCAAGGGAATAGTTTGGTTCCGCAATACCTTCTCTCTGCGGTCCAAGATCTCTACGGGCTGCTCAGGGTAGCTGAGCGTCGGACCAACCTCAATCTCCGAGTGATCAAGTACGTGACTAGGGTCGGCCACGTACCGTCTCAGCTGCGACACGTGGAACACATCATGCACTCCCTCCAATGCAGGCGGCAAGTCTAATCTATACGCCACTGCACCTACCCTTGCAAGAATACCGAAGGGTCCGATGTAGCGTGGGCTAAGCTTCCCGCCTCTGCCAAAACGAATCGTTCCACGCGTCGGAGAAATCCGTAGGAATACTAGATCGCCAACCTAACACAAAAACAGTCTCAACACGCAGTCTAAACAAACAAACAAACACAACCAGAAAACAATAATCTATACCTGAAACTCAAGGGGTCTACGGTGGCTGTCGGCCCAATGCCGCTGTCTGTCCTGCGCCACTCGTAGTCTGTCTCTGATGAGTTTCACCTTTTCTGCTGCATCCACGACCATTTCTGGTCCTAGCAAGGCTCTCTCTCCAACGTCGTCCCACGATAGCGGTGTACGACACCTCCGTCCATAAAGAGCCTCAAATGGTGACATCTCGATGCTGGCCTGGTAGCTGTTATTGTAAGCAAACTCTACCAGGTGCAGATGATCCTCCCAAGAACCTCCGAGATCTAAAACGCAAGTGCGTAGCATATCCTCAAGAGTCTGAATAGTCCTTTCAGACTGCCCGTCTGTCTGGGGGTGATATGCGGTACTGAACTTGAGCTGAGTGCCCAAGCTAGCCTGCAAACTCCTCCAGAAATGGGAAGTGAAACGACTATCCCGATCTGAGACGATGCTCACAGGAACTCCATGAAGCCTAACAATCTGTCGCACGTACATCTCTGCTAGCCTCTCTGTCGACGTGCCCACTTTGAAAGGTAAGAAATGGGCTGATTTGGTCAACCTGTCCACGATGACCCAAATCGCGTCCTTCCCTCCTGGAGAACGGGGAAGCCCTGAAACGAAATCCATGGTCACGTGCTCCCATTTCCATTCGGGAATCGGTAAAGGTTGAAGCAAACCTCCTGGCCTCTGCCGGTCTGCCTTTACCTGCTGGCACACTAGACACCGAGATACGAAGCGTGCTACCTCGCGCTTCATTCCATACCACCATATGTGCTCCCTCAAGTCTCGATACATCTTGTTGGCACCGGGATGCATCGAGTACTGAGAGCGGTGTGCCTCCTGCAAAACCTCCTCGCGCAGCTCCCCGCTAGGCACACATATCCTTGTGCCGTGCCGTAAAGAACCATCATCTGCGATAGTGAAGTCGTCTGACAATCCCATCTGAACTTGTGCTCTGATGCTCCTCAGAGTCTCATCTTCGTACTGCGTAGCTCTGATCCTGTCCATCAGTTCGGACTGTATCTGCAATCCCCACATCTGAATCTCGGTACCGGGAACTAACACCTCAATCTCCAAGCTTTCTAAATCAGCCAACAAATGCCTATCTGTTGTCAAGTACATAGCCATCGGATACCTGCTCAAAGCATCGGCGACTACGTTGGCCTTCCCTGGATGGTACTGCAATGAGATGTCGAAGTCCTTCATCAACTCCAACCACCTTCTCTGCCTCATGTTCAGCTCCTTCTGTGTGAATACGTACTTCAAGCTTTTGTGGTCTGTGAAGATCTCCACACGCTCTCCGTACAGGTAATGTTTCCACAGCTTTAGAGCGAAGATAACCGCTGCCAACTCTAAATCGTGGGTGGGGTAGTTCTTTTCATGAGGGCGTAACTGCCTGGAAGCATAGGCAATTACCTTCCCGTGCTTCTGAAGAACACATCCCAGACCCTTCCCTGAAGCATCACTGTAGATGGTAAAACCACCTGTCCCTGATGGCAACGTCAAAATTGGAGCTGTAGTCAACCTCTTCTTCAGCTCATCAAATGCAGCCTGGCACTCCTCCGTCCACACAAAATCCACATCCTTCCTAGTCAGTCTGGTCATCGGCGCTGCAATCTTGGAGAAGTCTTGTACAAACCTCCTGTAGTATCCTGCTAGCCCGAGAAAACTCCTGATCTCAGCTACCGAACTGGGGGTAGCCCACGACTCTACTGCCTCGATCTTCTTTGGGTTAACCGAGATTCCGTCACCCGATACCACATGCCCAAGAAATTCGACCTTGTCAAGGAAGAATTCACACTTAGAGAGTTTCCCGTATAGCTTCTCCCTCCTGAGAGTCTCTAAGACCAATCTCAGGTGCTCTTCGTGCTCCTCCGGTAACATCGCGTCCCCTCTTGGGCCTGAGGTCCAAGTCATCCTCGGCTACTTGGGCATCCATCAATATGCCCTCGTAGGTAGCTGTGCGACGTCCCGACGTGCGAGACTTGATCTCTCTTGTCAGCCCCTTTCTGAATTTCCGGGCCCTGTCCCCCGGATCTCTAATCATCGATGGCGCAAAGCGGCTCAGGCGGGAAAACTCCGCGGCATATTCGTCGACGGACGAGCTCCCCTGGGCTAAGTCATGGAACTGACTCTCCAAAGCTCCCAGGGCGACATCAGGAAAGAACTTTTCTTTGAAGAGCTCCTTGAAAGCCTCCCAAGTGAGTCCCCCGCACAAGAGTCTCGGCTCCGTGCGAAACCACGTCAAGGCAATGTCGAACATCTGGCTGCCAGCGGCCTCGATCTTGAGCGCCTCTGGAAGCTGCGCCAAACGCAAGTTCCTCTCGATGTCCTCTAGCCAATCATCGGCGTAGAGTATCCCTTCTGTCCCCTTGAACTCCCGAGGCATCATCCTCTTGAAGTCCACAATGGTGCCCGGCCTCTGTTGTTGCTGACCAGGTTGTTGCTGCTGCTGAGTGACTCTCTCCACAGCTTGGAGAGCCACTTGGTGAGCATTCTCCATGTTCACCCTCATCATCTCTGTCTGGGCCTGATGTGCCTCAGCCTGCACTCTCTGGGCCTCTGCCGACGTCCTCTGGGCATCGACCATGCCCTGTATCAAAGCGAACATCTGTGCCCCATCGACGGGCACACCTCCTGGATGCTGAGCTGGTGGTGGTGGAGGTGGTGGTGCCGTCGTAGCTGTGGGGACCCTCTGAACTGGTGGTGGAGGACCCCCGAATGCTGCAGACACTCCCACCTGTCCTGGAGATGTAGGAGGTGCTGCTGATGTCTGTCCGGCAGCGCGAGAGGTGGCAGACCTCTCTGAATCTGCTGCTCCGAGTCTCTGGGACCTTCTTGGCGGCATCCTGAAGACAGATCGAAAGATTCAATTAAGGCAATAGATATGATATCAAGGAAGGACAGAAAAGTTTCTAAAGGAATTAATCATTAAGAATAGTATCATAAGAATCAGAATTCATAATTATGATTGAGCATATCCTTGGCCTAATTCCTATTACTACAATATCGCTCTAATGTGAACCTAAGACTACTGATCAGACCTGCATGGGCCACCACTAAAAACGTGTCACGACCCGCACCCGGAAATTGGGCATGAGTCGTGGGTACGTCCAGCCTACGCCGCAGCATCGGCGGTAGAACGCTGTCTAGGTCACAACATAGTATATCCTGTCAATAGTCTCAACTCCGTACGGAGGACAATGATAAATGAATCACAGTTCTATAATATACTCAATCACAACTATACACATAATGGCACGATGAGAATTGAAAAGAGTTCTATTTAAACCAACCACAATAAGTCCTACTCAAATCCTGGGTCTGAATGACCTCACAAAGTCACAAATAAAATAAATACATCTCAGTCTCAGTCTCAGTCTAAAACAATAAATGCAGAAAAATAATCTAAGCATGGGCAGGCAAGTTCTCCTCTAGGATAGGCACCTCCTCTGGGATTTCTGGGGTGAAATCCTCCTCTATTCCTGGACCGTAATGAGTAGGGCAAAAGTCCTCCAGGTTCTCTGAAAATGTTGTTATCCAGTCAGGATTGGAGCGAAGCACAAGCACTAACAGCAGTTTCATTAAATTGACAAAATCTATAAACAGTGTAAGAGATACAAGATGGAAATAAAAGCTGAACATGTGAAGTACTGGAGAAAAGAAATAGACAATAGAGCATCTAGCAATGAGTAATAAATGGTGAATGCTAGAACAAGTAAATCTGAATAAAGATAAAACATCTAGCTAAGTGGTTGAAGTATTAGTTTATCATGTGATCGGCTTGGGACTGGATCAGGCTGGTTATATATGATTAGCTATGATTCTTTTAGGTCAGGCTAACCATCTGGTTAGCTATGGTGCATATAGTGGTCAGGCTAATCATATATAACAGCTATGGAGCATATAAGTGGTCAGGCCGCACCCGACGTGAGAAGTGGGGTGAGCTATGGTGCATATAAATGTTTGGATATGATCACATAATCTACTAATAGTTCCCCATCCCCCAGCTAGCACGATGGATTCCAATCACGACTCCTCATGATGGGGATCTAGGGTGCTAACCCGTGTATCCATAGTGTCGGAATCAAGTATGAAATACACTACAATTTATAGAAGTAATCAACCATAAAAACTGTCAGAGAATGTACTCGCCTGTGGTCCTGAGCAGAATGTAAGGATCGAGGTCCAAAATGGAATCACAATGACCTATTTATGGAAATTCAATGTTAATTAATGAATTAAAAGAATAAACATGCTTAACAATTTAAATACGAGGTTTCTAGGTCAATACTAGCTAAACTAGGTCTTAGCTAGGTCCAACTAGGTTAACTAGGTCTTATCTATACCATAATAGTCTACATTAGACAATACCTAACTAAAGTAGTTATTATTAGTTATACTCACTATTTATTGGTTATACTAAATTTTTTAGTGATTTTAGTATATACTAGTTAATACTAGTTACTACTTTAACTACCTTAGTATACCCTTACCTTACCCATTAGCATAACCCATCTTCAGAAATACCTTATGTGTGCTTACCTCACACTGAATACTCTACCACAGACACACCCCCCATCTATACACACACACACAGGCCTCTTCATCTCTGAATTACTGATACACTGTCATTGGGACACAGGTAAACTTATTCCCAGGTTAACACAACCTACAGTACTGATGCACAGTACACTAGGACTCACACTGCACTTACAAAAATCAGAATTCCTCACTCACACACCTAATTACCCATGAACACAGGTTCATTGATACACTGAATCTGATACCCCCTATGCCCAACATACTGGACAGGAAAATACACAGGCTCCTCACCTAACTGCTACACATATTTACTCTACTGAAATTGGTACACATGATATATTCAGCCACACACCCACACCCTCACTGACAGTACACACACTGCATACCTAGATACATACAGCTACACATCTACACAGCTACACACAGACACATAGTATACACTGCTATAAATACTGAACACAAGACTCAACACTAATACACTACACAACTGACACAGTACACACACACACATGAACTGGATACACACAACACCTACACTAACTGACTGCTCTCAGATTTCTTCTTCCACACACTGCACTGGCATCCAACACAGCTAGTTCACATTCACACACACCCAGCCACATAGGTATTTAATACACTGAACTCAGGGCTCTTGATACACAGTTATAAAACACAGCATTAGCTAAACCATATAGGTAAACCAATGCACCAATGAGTGGCTAACAACTGAAATAAATTCCTACATTGTTACTCTAAAAATTGATACCAACTGACACACTACTAATGATACTAACATGAAGTCCTACCCTATGATTTACATATCCCTATCTACTGAACACATAAGTATATTACACACACAGTATACAAAATCCTAACACAACCCCCAATTCACTTATACCTACTGCACATAATGAATTCTGCTCACAGTTTCCTCTTACTGCTCTCACAGAACTCACTACTCAGTTCTAAAGTACTGAGCTCACACAGGGAACCTACAGTCACATACCCAAGAATCTAACACAAAGTGCACATGTGCACAGACACACTTCTCAGTTCATAGTTGAATTACACAGGTATTGGAACACCCCCAAAATAGGGCACACAGTTGACACAGGCTTCTCACAATACACACAACTTATATTGACTGATACACTCATTCAAAACCCATCACAGTGAACTACATCAACACACATACACAGTTTTGCACCCTAGTTCACAGCCATTTAACCCCTATTCATGATACACAGTTGCACACATAGATTCTGAATTCCTCACTGAAATATATATATATATATATGCACAGCCATATACACAGGAATCAACCCGACTGAACCGAGCCTCAACACCCTGTCTATTGAACTACACATCTCTATTGAACTACATTAACACATCTACACCAAGGGTTTATGCACAGCCTCTCTATGGAACTACACATCTCCAGAAATTTCCCCAAACCCGATTGTACAGTAAATCCTTCACAGTTTCCCCTCTTCCAACACCCACACAACTACAACCTATATATATATATACAACACATCAAATCCATATACATATGTATAAATATATATATAT
Source organism: Iris macrosiphon (assembly GCA_036927795.1). Lineage (NCBI taxonomy): Eukaryota > Viridiplantae > Streptophyta > Magnoliopsida > Asparagales > Iridaceae > Iris > Iris macrosiphon. Next base: position 113,895,761 of record JAYESA010000011.1, read on the forward strand.
ATAGACATCATACATCAAATTCGATGGAAATAGAGTAAATTAGGTAGGTATTCATCCTATGAAGCATTTCCCCAAACACCTAGCATGCAGAACACGAATTTACATACAACCCATGAATCCCTCTAACCAAAACCCTAAAAATCAAGATCTAACCTACATGTAGGTGATGAATTAAATCTACATGCAACCCCTAGGGTTAGGGTTCACGAAAATCAGGGAAAACTATGTTGGTCACCAAAACCTAATCCAAAAACCCTAAAAATTGAACTACACACAGATTTGGGGTTCCTAATGGCCATTATCATCTGTACACAGAATTTAAATGAGTAAAACTAGGGTTTTACCTGTAGGGAAGGTTTCTTCAACGAGGCTCTTCTTCTCCAAGGCTCCCTGACCCACGTTCTTTGCTTCTCTTGCTTTGGAGGAGGAGAAAATGGAACCTAGGGTTAGGGTTTCGAATTTTTGGAGTGGGGAGATGGATTTCTCTAGTGGAGGCTAGGGTTTCTCCTGTTTACATGAATGATGGCTTTGTGAGAGGCTTCTTTTTATATTAAACCTAGGTTTAGGGTTTCTATGCCTAGTTTTTAGGTTAAACCCCTTGGCCCTCTCATGTAGAACCTAATAGACTCAGGTTAAGTCAGTCTAGGGTTTTGAGGGTTCACCCAAATTTTTAAATTCTAGGGTTTTGCTAGAATAGGGTTTTCTAACTAGGGTTTACTCATTAGGGTTGTCCTAATGGATTTCTAGGGTTAGACCTAAAACTAAATATTATTAACAATATATAATTACTTTATAAAACTCAGCAGAATAATTAAATTCATAATTATTTAAAGGGTGCAATTACAAAAATACCCTTGCCTGGAAAAGTGGTAGTGACACCCCTCCACCCTAGCTCCGCCACCCCACAGCAGTTCATCCCCGGCCGAGCCGCTCGACCAGCCACCACCTTTCATCTCCCCGTCCAGAACCTCCCCACAGTCGACGATCTCCTCCACCCTCCAGCCTTCCTCCGCCCGTCCTCGACCATGACCCTCTCCCCATCCACCGCTCATCGAACCTCCTCGACCAGCCTCCTTCATCCCCCGTACCACCACCACAAGCCACCAGCAGTCTGGCCACCCATCCCGAACTCCTTCCCACTTCAGCCCTCGACGACCCGCTACCGACCTCGCCTCTCCCCAGCACCCGAGCGCCGGCCGCAGACGAGCCTCGGCCCGAGCCGCCGTCCTCCGGCGAATCCACCAGAGCCCTAGCCGTAGCCGCCTCCGGCCAACAGAAGTCAAAACCCTAGATCAGACACAACCCGGACACAGGCTACAGTGTCCCCCGTGTCGCGTCAACCCACGGACACAAAGAACCCAGTTTCACGGAGCCCTGTTCAGGTAACCCGTTCTCTCTCCTCGTTATTCCGTTTTCAATTTCGTCAATTGTGACGCGTAGACTGTGTGACCCCCTCGATGCCCGTGCAACCCGCTCGGTACGTCGTGTCCTGTGGTGATCGCAAACCACGATCCAAAAACAGGAAAAATAATGCCTTGTTTTACCCCGGAACTGAGCGCGCCCCGCCAAACGGGACGACTTGGTCGCACGCGGTCTTCACCGAAACATGCGCGCCGTTGATACGGACGTGCGGGATTTTGCAGAAGTTGATTTGGATGTGCGTGCACACCGGAATCAACACGTATCCGCCGACAATGCCCCGTATCTACCTGTTCTGGAACACGTCGTAACTTTGTGTACACACGTCAGATCTAAACAAAACTTGTGCCATCGGACTCATAGCAATATGCTGGTCCTGTGACACAAGTTTGGTTCGATTCTGAGAATGTTGACAAAATCGCGTATCGTGGGCCCCACGACTCTACTTGATGGGCGATTTTGTGATCGGCTCATCGGAATCTTGTTCTGGAAGTTCTGTTGGATTCGTATCATCGTTCCTGACTTGTTGACACTAAGTTTGACGAATTTGGAGACCTTTGACCCTGACACGCTTTTCGGTGCAAAGCGGCCCACATGTGGATCCCGCTTTGACCAAAAACTGTCATTTTTACCCCTGTGTCCAAATGGGACTTAAGGACAGGCTTTTTTAGCTATTTGATATTTTCTGAATCTAATGGTGATGTTTATTTCAGCAACCAGAGTAGTACCTGCAATTCCTACTGGAGTCAGAGCTAAAGTTGGAGCCAGAACCCGAGGCAAGTGTACCTTGCCAAAACTTGCAGTCCTTGTTACTTATTTCCTTGGCTTATATATATATATATTGTGGTACATGCTTAACCTAGGACCGTGTGACTTTACTTAGCGTCCGATTAATAGTCGGGTGCCAACACCGTACGCGGCGTTGTGTATTATCATCTAGACATGGATACCGAGACCCTATATTTCTCGTACTTGTCTTATCAAGTACATTATAACCCAGGACACTTGACACTATTCATAAGACAGAATCTTCCTGAGATATTCATGGTTATTCTGTATAGGATACAGGTTTTATGACATAGACATTATATTCCTAGACATTATATGACTTGCTGCATTAGATATGATCTTACGTGACATGGACATGGGGCCACATGGACATGAGACGTATGATTACATTGGGTGGGGAGAGTCATACAAGCTATAGTTTGATTATATTATGCCGGCGTCTCAGTCTCTCGCTGAGCTAGACGACCACATGATATTACTGCTACTAGCTCTCCGACACAGAGCTTGTAGTAGTTTCAGCCTGAGTTCTAGTGCTGCTCTCATCTTGCATATCACTTAGCTGGTTATTTAGTGTTCCCCTATTATTTTATTTATTGCTGGAGAGACACACAGGCTACAGGTTGACTATATTATGCCGGCGTCTCAGTCTCTCGCCGAGCTAGACAACCACATGATATCACTGCTACCGGCTCCCCGACACAGAGCTTGTAGTAGTCTCAGCCTGAGTACGGGTGATGTTCTCACTTGCATTTTACCTAGTTGGTTACATATTTACCCTGTTTATTTTATTGACTATTTCACTGCATTATTATGGCTTGTATTATTGTACCTTGCTATGTCCCCTGAGGACCTGGATCCGGATTATGTCCCCAGGATTAGCAGAGGAGATCCAACAAGAATTATACAGTACAGGAGCATTAGCAGGAGCAGGAGTAGAAGCAGGAACAGAAGCAGTTACTGGAGCAGTACCAGATTTAGTAGGCGAGTGATTACCAAGGTTATCTTCTGAGTATATATTGTTCCATACTCAGTATTGCTGTGGTTATCTTTATTCTTGTATCTTGGCAGATGTATCAGACTTATTATCGGGTTATTTCTTGAGTTTATATTTTATTGAGATTGATCTTGCTTTATTATTTTGACATTGTTGTATTCATATCTGTGGATGAGATTAGTCTATCTAGACCCTTATTGTTGTATTACAGCTTAAGTATGCCCCGATGGATCCATTAAATTGGGTTTGTCCATCGGTGTGTGCTGCTGGCCATTGCCACGTGTCCAATGCTCTCGCATTTTATCCTCTCTCTCTCTCCCAAGTAGACTCCCTCGGAGAGTAATGCCTCCATGCGATGCGTACCAAAAGAATAGTCTGGTTTCTCAGTACCTTCTCTCTTCGATCCAGAATCTCAACTGGCTTCTCTGGATAGCTAAGAGTAGGGCCCACCTCTATCTCTGAATGATCCAATACGTGACTAGGATCTGCCATGTACCATCTCAACTATGACACGTGAAACATGTTGTACACTTCCTCCAATGCAGGTAGCAAGTCTAACCTATAAGCAACTGCACCGACCCTCTCTAGAATAGTGAAATATCCGATGAATCGTGGACTATGCTTCCCGTCCCCACCAAAATAAATCGTGCCTCATGTCGAAGAAATCCTCAGAAACACCAAACTACCAACCTAGAACAAAATATAACCTTAAGAACTTAATCTATAAACAACAACCAATAACAAGCACAAAACAAAAAATCTAAAACTATACCTCAAACTCTAAAGGTCTCTAGTGGCTATCGGTCCAATGCCACTGTCTGTCATGTACCATCCGAAGTCTGTCTCTGATCAGCTTAACCTTCTTGGCTGTATCCACAACCATCTTTGGCCATAGCAAAACTCTCTCTTCAACTTCGTCCCATGAAAAGGGAATACGACTTCTCCGACTATACAGTGCCTTAAATGGTGACATCTCTATACTAGCCTGGTAGCTGTTGTTGTAAGCAAACTCTACCAAATAGAGATGGTCCTCCCAAGATCCCATAAAATCTAGTACACAAGTGTGTAGCATATCCTTGAGAGTCTGAATAGTCCTCTCTGACTGCCCATCTGTTTGGGGATGATATGCAGTACTGAACTTGAGCTGGGTGCCCAAACTCGCCTACAAACTCCTCTAAAAATGAGAAGTAAAATAACTATCCCGATCTGAGACTATGCTGACAGAAACTCCATGTATCCTGGCGATCGGCCTTGTATATATCTCTGCCAGCTTCTCCATAGACAACCTACCTTGAAAGAAAAAAAGTAGGTTGACTTGGTCAACCTGTCAACCATGATCCAAATAGCATCTTTCCTTCCTGGAGATCGTGGAAGTCCAGACACAAAATCCATAGTAATGTGTTTCCACTTCTACTCTGGAATGGGTAATGGCTGAAGTAAACCTTCTGGCCTCTGCCTCTCGGCTTTCACCTGTTGGCACACTAAGCATCTGGATACAAATTGTGCCACTTCTCTCTTTATGCCATATAACCACATACTCTTTCGCTTATCCCGATACATCTTATTGGCACCTGGATGTATGGAATACTGAGAGTGATGTGCTTCCTGTAATACCTCTTCACGCAGCTCCCCACTAGGCACACACAATCTAATACCATGCCGCAAAGAACCATCCTCTGCAATAGTGAAATCAACCGCCAATCCGGCTTTCACCTGAGCTTTGATGCTCCTTAGAGATACATCCTTATACTGGGCTGCCTTGATCATGTTTATCAACTCTGAGTGTATCTGCAATCTCCATATCTGTATAGCAAAACTATGAACTATTACCTCAATGACCATGCTCTCCAAGTCCTCCAACAAATACTGATATTGTGTCAACAATATAGCTACCGGATACCTGGTCAAGGCATCGACAACTATATTAGCTTTCCCAGGATGATACTGCAAAGAGATGTCAAAATCTTTCATCAGTTCCAACCACCGACACTACCTCATGTTCAACTCCTTCTGCGTAAAAATATAATTCAAGCTCTTGTGGACTGTGAAGATCTCCACACGCTCTTCATACAAATAGTATTTCCACAACTTCAGGAAAAAGATGATTGCTGCCAACTCCAAATCGTGGGTAGGATAATTCTTCTCATGAGGATGCAATTTCTTCGATGCATAGGCAATCACTTTTCCATTCTGCTAAAAAATATAACCCTGACCTTTTCCTGATGTATCACTATAAATAATGAAATCTCCAGGCCCTGATGGCAACGTCAAAATAGGAGCAGACGTCAACCGCTTCTTCAATTCCTCAAAAGTAACCTGGTAATCCTCTGTCCAAACAAACTCTATATCCTTTCTGGTGAGTCTGTTTATCAGCTCGATAATTCTCAAAAAATCTTACACAAACTTCCTATAGTAGCCTGCCAATCCCAAGAAACTTCTGATCTATGTTACTGAACTCGGTGTCTTCCAAGACTCTACTGCTGCGATCTTCTTCGGATCCACTGAAATTCTATCACCAGTCACAACCACCTTGTCCAGGAAGAACTCACAGTTGGACAGCTTTCGGTACATCTTTTTCTTCCTCAGCACATCCAACACAATCCACAAATGCTCCTCGTGCTCCTTCGGTATCTTCGAGTATATGAGTATATCATCGATGAACACCACCACGAACTTGTCAAGGTACTGATGGAACACCTTGTTCATCAAATTCATAAATACCGTCGTGGTATTAGTCAACCCAAACGATATCACCATAAACTTATACTGACCATACCGAGTCCTAAAAGCATTATTCGTTTTGTCCTCGGGCTTTACTTTTACCTTGTGGTAGCCTAATCTCAAGTCTATCTTAGAAAATACCTTGGCACTACTCAATTGATAGAATAAGTCATTAATCCATGGCAAAGGGTATTTATTATTGATAGCGAGATTATTCAATGCCCTGTAATCAATGCACATGCACACCGATCCATTATTCTTTGGTACAAACAATATGCTCCCCATAGTAAAGAATTTGTTCTGATAAACCCCTTATCCTGTAATTCGTTCACCTGCTTCTTCAGCTCAAGCGCTCGATGTTGTTCACTCTATAGACATATTGTGAAATTGGTTTTGCGTCTGGCACCAAGTCTATAAAGAATTCAACATCTTGATCTGGCGGCAATCCTGACAATTTCTTAGGAAACACATCCAGGAACTCTGCTATCAATGGATGTGGTAACTCCTTGTCTTCCATGATAGCTCCACAGATAATACCTTCTCCTTTTTCTGCAGCTCCTCTAGAAAACTCAAACTCTGGCTCTCCTGGCGGACTAAACAAAACTCTACCTCCTCTACAATCTATACTAGCACGGTGCCTACTCAACCAATCCATCCCGAGTACAATATTATAGCTCGGAAGTAGAATTACAAGTAGATATGCACTAAGCTCCCGGCCTCCCAGAGTAACTCTTCGATCCTTGTAAATATTATTAACCAGGATAATGCCTTCTCCAGTCATGATCTTGCAAGTCCTAGGCAAAGACTCAGCTACCAAACCATGCTTCAGAGAAAACAAATAGATACAAAACAATAGGAACACCACTATCAAATAAAGCTAAAGATGGAATGGAATCAAGAAGAACAAAACCTGCATGACATCTCTGGTGGGCTCGACTTTCTCGACTGTCATAGCGAACGCTCGTCCTTGACGTGCACCTCCCTGATGCTGGTGCTGGTCATAATGCTAGCTACTGCTGGGTTAGAAGCGACAGTCCCCTCGGCTGTACTGCAGGTGGTCTCGCTTGTGTCCTCGGAGCTGGAGATGCTCCCTAAACTGCACGATAAGAATTGGAAGGACACTCTCTCAGTTGATGCCCTTCGATACCACAATACCAACAAACTCCCATCCTACTTCTGTAAACTTCCCAGATGTGGCCGGGATTCTTGTAGTAGTGGCAGAAAGCTTGCTGTAATTGTCTCTGCTGCTGTGAAGCCTGGTGAACCAGCCCCTAGATGGAGTCTGATGTTGTTGCAGTTGATGACAAGGCCTGGACTGGAAATAAGGATGCTTGGCAGATACGGTGCTATTATTTTCCCCCAGAAAAGAATTACGATCTCTCTTGGGCTTCAAACCCAATTGCTGCTCAACCTTGCGTGCCTCCGCAAGTATATTCGAGTAGGTCTCATAAAAAGACGGAATGAGGATCTTCACTTCCCAGTTTAGACCCTCATAAAAATAAATAGCTTAAACCTCCGGCTCTCTCACCAAATACTCCACAAATTGGCTCAGCCTGCCGAACTCTGCAGCGTATTCCTCTACAAATATGCTCTCCTGAATGAGACTCTCAAACTGCCTCCCTAAGTCTAACCTATCTGCCCGAGCAAAGAACTTCTTCTTGAAGAGGTCCTTGAATACCTCCCAAGACTGTCATGCGTTAGCAAGAATTAGCTCATTCCGGAACTAAGTGCGAATAATGTCGAACAGCTGAAGTCCTACAGCCTCAACCTTCAGATCCCCAGAAAGATGGGACACCCTCATGATACGCTTAATATCCTTGAGCCAATCATCAGCATAGACGATACCCTCCGTCCCCTTGAAGACCCTAGGCTCCAGCTTCTTGAAGTCCTGAATATTGCCTGGTCGAAGCTGAGCAACCTGATGAGCAACCTTCTGCTGGACCGGAACTCCTCTCTTTATTATAGCACGAGCAAGCTGATTAGCACTCTCGATAGCTGAGCAACCTGATGAGCAACCCTAGGTTGGTCTGCCTTTGGTGTGGCTCAGACTGATCCCTCTGTACCTCCAATATCTCGTAAAATAGTGTAAACATTTGTGTCGCATCTGTTGGCATAGAAGGTGGAGGTAGAAGTCCCTCAGATACAGCCGACATAGTCCTCTGAGTAGGAGGTGGACCCCCAAAAGCAACTGATACACCAATCACTGAAGAAGTGACTGGTGCAGGCCCTCGGGAAGTCACAGACCTCTCAGAAGCTGCTCTCCCCTGCTGTGATATAGTCTTAGGCGGCATCCTGAGACAAAGCGAAAGAAAGAATTAATATGGCACATGATGTAAGACACTCAAAAAAAGGACAGTTAAAGATCAAATATCAATATCAAGGAAGAATAGTTAATGAATCAAAAGAGTCTTTTTTCAAGTTATGATTGAGTATTCTCAGCCTATAGCCTATATCCTATATCCTAAAACAGGCTTATAATAGCACTCAATTCAGAGCACCACTACAAATCATACTAATTACGACCTTGAAGATCGACATGGGATACCACTAAAAATGTGAACAACGCCCACTCAAAGACCTGCATGGGCCACCCAACCCGGTGTAGGAATACAAGTCGAGAACAACGTCCAGCTTATACCGCAACATCGATGGTATAACGTTATTTGGGTAATCTATCTAACAATATAATAAGCCACCAACAATATCAATATACTCAATCATAAATCTAAGATAGAAATACACATGAATATAAAAGAATGGAATAGTCACCACACAACTCAAGAGTCAAAATAATAACATCAATGAGTCAGAGAAAATACTAAATAGTAGGCTGGAGACAAATCCAGTACAAAAAAAGCTAAACATCTAAACTATGAGTCCCGGGTCATCTGTCTCAGTCGGGATGAGACCCTTCTGAGCCAGGATCTCTGGATCTAAACCCATAACATCCTGAAGCCCGTAATGAGTAGGGTACCAATCCTTAGTGCCATCTGGAAAAATATATTCAGTCAGAAAAGAAGCAGAGTACATCTCTAACAACAGTTCTAATCAATGATATAAACTATGTAACAGTAAATAGATATGAATATATAAGATGCAGCAATAGATACAAGAGATATACAATAAAGGAAATACTAGAATAAATACAAGAATAAACAATATGGCAATGAATAAGAATACTAATGACTAAGTGAGTGAGTACCAGCTTTAACATATGATCGGCTTGGAAACTTGATACAAGATTAATGGCCTGGCTAATCATACGTGTCGTATATGATTAATACTATTCAATGAACAATACAAGGAGGGGATGATCACATATCTATACTACAAACTCTCTGTCCCCGACTGGTATAGTGGATCCAACTATGGTATGCTATGGTACGGCATTCTCTAGGAAGGTAGCAAGTCTTCCCGAGAATCAACATTTGTACATGTACAAGAAGAACAAG
>JAYESA010000011.1:115265135-115280135 GCA_036927795.1 Iris macrosiphon
CATATATATGTATGTGCAGGCGACAACAACTTTAGTGACGGTTCTAGTGTCACAACAGCAGCAGCATAAACAACAGCAGCAACAGCGAATTTAGCAACAGCAGCAGCAATAGAAACAACAGTGCAGCAACATCGACAACATCAGGAAACTATCGTGACAGCAGCATTGAAGCAGCGGTATCAGCAGCGTATCCGCGGTTTCAATGACGGTAAGCAAGGGTCTTTAGCGAATGTTCTGCGGTTTAGTATAGATATTATATTTTTATTTATAATAGATATATATAGGTATATATATGGTATTAGTATATATGTATATATATTCCTAATTGGTAATTATGTTTTATTATACTATAATTGTAATAGTTAGTTGTTAGTATATAGTTTATGGGTAGTTAGTACTATATTATAGTCTTGACAATTACCTTGAGATACCATGGTAACTATCAAGGTATTTGGGGATACCCAAGGTATTGGGTTGGGTATCAAGTTTGAGATTTAGTTGTGCGATACCAAGTTGGTTCAAAGCCAAGGTATCCATTTAATATTGATAATTAGGATTTATATAATTAATACTGTTTGATATATGTATGTGTGATATTTCATATCTCCTATTTGCGTATTCTGAGATACGGTATCCTAGTATCCTAAGATATAGCTTGTATGACCTAGATACATAGTGTTTGAAACTAATATCTTTGAGATAGACTCATGCAACCTAGAAATAAATAGTTTGACATAGTTGACCATAGTTTGACTATAGTTTGACCAATTTGACTTAGAGCTGACTTAGTTTGACTTTTGACTTAGAAATGGCTTGTTGACCTAGAAGTTGACTAGTTTAACTTATTTTCTTTCTGAAACCTTGTATTGATGTTATATTCCAAATCTAGGTCTTTGAGGCACCGTATCAGACATCTGTGAGACTATTCATCGGACTTCAAGCGAGTACATTCTCTGATAGTTTTTCATTTATGATATCCTCTATATTCATTATATCTAGTGTAGATATCTTTGTTCTCTTGACACGATGGTTACATGGATTGGTATATCCAGATCTCGTCATGAGATATTATTCCTTGGTATATGGTGTATCTTGTACAAGCCTTGTTTCATTGATTATCTTGTACATGTACAAATACTGATTCTCGGGAAGACTAGCTATCTTCTGGGGAAATCTCGTGCCATAGTATACCATGGTTTGATCTATTATACCAGTCAAGGTGGGGAGTATTTTAGTGTAGATATGTGATCATACCCTCCTTGTATCAAGTCTTGCTCTTGAATATTATTTATCATATACCGCACGTATGATTCGCCAAACCATAAATCTTGTATCATGTTCCCTAGCCGATCACATGTTAAAGCTAGTACTCACACACTTAGTCATTAGTATTTTTGTTCATTATTATATTATTTATTATTGTATTTAATCCAGTATTTCCTTATTGTATATCTCTTGTATCCATTGCACATCTTGTATATTCACATCTATTTACTGTACATAGTTTTTATCATTGATTAGAACTGCTGTTAGAGATGTACTCTACTCCTTTTCTGACTGAATATATTTTTCCCAGATGACACTGAGGAGTGGTACCCTACACATTATGGACCTCAGGATATTGTGGGCTTAGAGTCAGAGACCCTGGCTCAGGAGGGACTTATCCCAACTGAGACAGATGACCTGGGTTTAGTAGCTTCTTAGTATTCTTTTGTACTGGATTTGTCTCCAGCTTACTTTGTTAGTATTCTTTCAGACTCATTGATGTTATTATTTTAGACTCATGAGTTGTATGTGACTATTCTATTATTTTATCTGATTCATGCTCGTTCCATCTTAGAACTGTAATTGAGTATATTGTTGTTGTTGTTGTTGGTTCATTATATTGCTAGATAGATTATCCCGACAGCGTTCTACCGCCTATTCTACGGCGTAGGCTGGGTGTTGTTCCCAACTTACATCCCTACATCGGGTGTGGGTCGTGACACATTTTTAGTGGTGGCCCATGCAGGTCTCTGAGCTTGTCTCTATTCGTGGTGGCAATTAGTGCGATTCGTAATGGTGCTCTGAATTGAGTGCTATTACGAGCCTGTGTCAGGATATAGGATATAGAATATAGGCTGAGAATACTCAATCACATCTAGGAAAATTCTTTTGATTCATTCAACTATTCTTCTTTGATATTGATACTTTATATTTAAACTGTCCTTTCCTTGAGTGTCTTATATCATGTGCCATATTGATTCTTTCTTTCGCTTTGTCTCAGGATGCCGCCTAAGACTAGATCGCAGCAGGGGAGAGCAGCTTCTGAGAGGTCTGCGATGTCCCGAGGGCCTGCACCAGTCACTTCTCGGGTGATTTGAGTGTCAGCTGCTTTTGGAGGTCCACCACCTACTCATAGGACTGTGCCAGCTGTATCTGAGGGACTTCCACCTCCACCTCCTGTGCCTGCAGAGGCGACACAGATGTTTACACTATTTTATGAGATGCTCGAGGCACACAGGGCTCAGTCTGAGGCACATCAGAGGCAGACCGACATTTTATGACAGGGATTTAAGAGAGCTCATCAGCTTGCTCGTGTCATCGAAGAAAGAGGAGTTCCGATCCAGCAGCAAGTTGCTCCTCAGGTTGCTCAGCTTCGGCAAGGGAACATTCAGGACTTTAAGAAGCAGGAGCCTAGGGTCTTCAAGGGGACAGAGGGCATCGTCTATGCTGATGATTGGCTCGAGGACATTGAGCGTCTTATGAGGGTGTCCCATCTTTCTGAGGATCTGAAGGTTCAGGCGGTAGGACTTTAACTATTCGACGTCGCCCGCACTTGGTTCAGGAATGAGCCAATTCTTGTTGACATGGGACAGTCTTCAGAGGTATTCAAGGACCTCTTTAAGAAGAAGTTCTTCACTCGGGCAGACATAGTAGACTTGGGGAGGCAGTTTGAGAGCCTCATTCAGGGGAGCATGTCTGTGGAAGAGTACGCTACGGAGTTCGGCAGGTTGAGCCAATTTGCAGAGTATTTGGTGAGAGAGCCAAAGGTTCGGGCTATTCATTTCAGTGAGGGTCTAAACTGGAAAGTGAAGATCCTCATTCTATCTTTTTTTGAGACATACTCGAAGATACTTGCGGAGACACGCAAGGTTGAGTGGGAGTTGGGTTTGAAGCCAAAGAGAGATCGTATTTATTTTCTGGGGGCCAACAACAGTGCAGTATCTGCCAAACGTTCTCATTTCTAGTCCAGACCTTTCCAGCAGCCTCAGCAGCACTAGACTCGAGCTAGGGCACCGGTTCATCAGGCACCACAGCAGCAGAGACAGTTACAGCAATCTTACTACCACTACTGCAAGAAGTCCTGTCATATCTGGGAAGTTTGTAGGAGGAGGTTGGGAGTTTGTTTGTATTATGGTAGTGAAGGGCATCAGGTGAGGGAGTGTCCTTCCAATCCTCGTCGTACAGTTCAGGGAGCAGCTTCAGCTCCGAGGGCACAGATGAGACCACCTATAGTACGGCCGAGGGGACCGCTTCTGACACAATAGCAGCGTTATATCCAGCTTCAGTAGCAGGGAGGTGCACGTCAGGGACGAGCATTTTCTATGACCGTCGAGGAGGATGAACCCACCGGAGATGTCATCGCAGGTTCTATTCTTCTTGATTCTATTCCAGCTTTAGCTTTGTTTGATAGTGGTGCTTTCTATAGTTTTGTATCTGTTTCTTTTGCTCTGAAGAATAGTTTGGTAGCTGAGTCTTTGCTTAGGACTAGCAAGATTATGAGCGGGGGAGGCATCATCCTGGTTAATAATATTTGCAAGGATCGGAGAGTTACTCTGGGAGGCCGGGAGTTGAGTGCGTGTCTACTTGTAATGCCACTTTCGAGCTACAATATTGTACTCGGGATGGATTGGTTGAGTAGGCACTGTGCTAGCATAGATTGTAGACGAGGTAGAGTTTTGTTTAGTCCGTCGGAAGAGACAAAGTTTGAGTTTGCTAGAGAAGCTGCAGAGCAGGGAGAAGGCATTATTTATGGAGCTATGGTGGAAGACAAGGAGTTGCCGCATCCGTTGATAGCAGGGTTCTTGGATGTGTTTCCTGAGGAATTGTTGGATTACCGCCAGATCGAGATGTTGAATTCTCTATAGACTTGGTGCCAAGTGGAGAACCAATTTTACAATATGTCTATAGAGTAAACAACAGCGAGCTGGTCAAGCTGAAGAAGCAGGTGGACGAATTATAGGATAATTGGTTTATCAGATCGAGTTCTTCACCGTGGGGATCCCCGGTATTATTTGTACAAAAGAAGGATGGATCGGTGCGCATGTGCATTGATTATAGGGCTTTGAATAATCTCACTATCAAGAATAAGTATCCTTTGCCACGGATTGATGATCTGTTCAATCGGTTAAGTGGTGCCAAGGTGTTTTCTAAGATAGATTTGAGATCAGGTTACCACCAGGTGAAGGTGAAGCCGGAGGACATACCGAAGACCGCTTTTAGAACTCGGTATGGTCAGTACATGTTTATGGTGATACCATTTGGTTTGACTAATGCACTGGTGGTATTTATGAATATGATGAATAAGGTATTCCATCAGTACCTTGATAAGTTCATGGTGGTGTTCATCGATGACATACTCATATACTCGGAGACACTGAAGGAGCACGAGGAGCATTTGCGGATTGTGTTGGATGTGTTGAGGAATGAGAAGCTGTATGCGAAGTTGTCCAAGTATGAGTTCTTTCTGGACAAGATGGAGTTCTTGAGACATGTTGTAACTGGTGATGGTATTTCAGTGGACCTGAAGAAGATTACAGCAGTAGAATCTTGTAAAACCCGAGTTCGGTAGTAGAGATTAGGAGTTTCTTGGGATTGTCAGGTTACTACAGGAAGTTTGTGCAAGATTTTTTGAGGATTGCCGAGCCAATGACCAGACTCACCAGGAAGGATGTAGAGTTTGTTTGGACGGAGGATTGCCAGGCTGCTTTTAAGGAATTGAAGAAGAGGTTGATGTATGCTCTTATTTTGATATTGCCATCAGGGTCTGGAGGTTTCACTATTTATAATGATGCATCGGGGGAAGGTTTGGGCTGTGTTCTTCAACAGAATAGGAAAATGATTGCCTATGCATCCAGGCAATTATGTTCTCATGAGAAGAACTATCCTACCCATGATTTGGAGTTGGCAACAGTCATCTTCGTCCTGAAGTTATGGAAATACTATTTGTACGAAGAACGTGTGGAGCTCTTCATAGACCACAAGAGCTTGAAGTACATTTTCACACAGAATGAGTTGAATATGAGGCAGCGTCGGTGGTTGGAACTGATAAAGAATTTTGACATATCTTTGCAGTATCATCCTGGGAAAGCTAATGTAGTTGCCGATGCTTTGAGTAGGTATCCGGTAGCTATGTTCTTGACGCATGATCAACATTGAGGTGATAGTTCCTGGTTGTGCTATGCAGATATGGGGATTGCATATACATTCAGAATTGATGGACAAGATCAAGGAAGCATAGTATGAGGATGTATCTTTGAGGAGCATCCGAGCTCAGGTGAAGGCAGGATTGGAGGATGATTTCATTATTGGTGAGGATGACTCTTTGCAGCATGGAGTCAAATTGTGTGTGCCTAGTTGGGATCTGTGTGAGGAGGTATTGCTGGAAGCATATCGCTCTCAGTATTCCATACATCCAGGTGCCAACAAGATGTATCGGGATATGCGAGAGAGTGTGTGGTGGTATGGTATGAAGAGGGAAGTGGCACAGTTTGTATCCAGATGCTAAGTATGCCAGCAGGTGAAAGCCAAGAGGCAGAGGCTAGGAGGTTTACTTCAGCTATTACCCATTCCAGAGTGGAAATGGGAGCACATTACTATGGATTTTGTGTCCGGACTTCCATGATCTCCAGGTGGAAAAGATGCGATTTGGGTCATGGTTGATAGGTTGACCAAGTCCGCCCACTTTTTGCCCTTCAAGGTGGGTTTGTCTACGGAGAAGCTGGTAGAGATGTATGTGAGGCAAATCGTCAGCATACATGGAGTTTTCGTCAGCATAGTCTCGAATCGGGATAGTCGTTTTACTTCTCATTTCAGGAAGAGTTTGTAGGAGAGTTTGGACACTCAGCCCAAGTTCAGTACTGCATATCATTCCCAACCAGATGGGCAGTCAGACATGACTATTCAGACTCTCGAGGATATATTGCGTACTTGTGTACTATATTTTGGGGGTTCTTGGGAGGACCATCTCCATTTTGGTAGAGTTTGCTTATAATAATAGCTACCAGGCTATTATAGAGATATCACCATTTGAAGTTCTGTACGGTCAGAGGTATCGTACTCCCTTGTCATGGGACGATATTGGAGAGAGAGTTTTGCTTGGGCCAGAGATGGTTGTAGATGTAGTAGAGAATGTTCAGTTGATCAGAGACAGAGCGGAGGACAAACAGCGGCATTGGGTCGATAGCCACCGGAGACCTTTGGAGTTCGAGGTATAGTTTTAGATTTTTTTGGGCTAGTTATTGGTTATTTGTTATAGATTAAGTTCTTAAGGTTGTGTTTTGTTCTAGGTGGGTATTTTAGTATTTCTGAGGATTTCTCTGATACGAGGCACGATTCGCTTCGGTGGAGGCGGAAAGCTTAGTCCGTAATTCATCGGACCTTTCACTATTCTAGAGAGGGTCGGTGTAGTTGCTAATAGACTAGACTTTCCACCTGCATTGGAGGGAGAACACAACGTGCACGTGTCGCAGTTAAGACGGTACGTGGCAGATCCTAGTCATGTATTGGATCACTCAGAGATAGAGGTGGGCCCTACTCGTAGCTATCCAGAGCAGCCAGTTGAGAATCTGGATCATTGAGAGAAGGTGCTGAGGAACCGAACTATTCCTTTGGTAAGCGTTGCATGGAGGCATCACTCTCCGGGGGAGTCTACCTGGGAGAGAGAGGATGAGATGCGAGAGCGTTATCCATATTTGTTTGTACCTTGAGGTATATTCTTTCATAATTAGTTATGTTTTTTAGTTCTGTTCATTGCTATGTTCTGTTAATTTCTGGGGGTAGTTTTCGTCTTTGAATTTCGAGGATGAAATTATTTTTAAGGAGAGTAGACTTGTCATGACCATATTTTCTAGTAAAGGGTATTTTAGTAATTTTATAAGTAATTAAATTTTGTGCATGTTTAATAATTATTTATTATATTATTTAATTATTGTTAGATGTTAGTTTTTACTTTGGACTTGTGTTAGTGGACCTAACTAGTTCAGTTTAGACTCATGGACCAACATGTATTAATTGTTAGAATTGAGCCCAATTAGAAAGCTCATTAATTAGAAGAAAGATTAATTTAATTAAACCATTAGACTAGAAGATTTCCTCCTTAATTATTTCTTCATGAGAGACCCCAAGGGGTATAATGGACATTACACAGTGACTTGAGGAAGGGATAGAGGGGTCCGACCTATTAAAGAAGAGGGGGAAAGTTTCTCTCTCCTCTTTTCATTTGAAAACTAGATCTAGAATTTTTCTCAACCAAATTCCTTCTTTCCACATCATTTTCCTACCAAATTTCATCCCAATTCCTTGCCAAATCACCATTGGAGACTAGTAGAGCAAGAATCTAAAAGTAGAAAGCAAGGATCTACAAGTTGGAGGCCAATTTTATCACATTTGGAGGTTTCATTGGGAATCCATCTCCCAATAGGTACAATTTAGTTTTCCTCCTTAATTTAGGTCCTAAATATGAGATTTAACCATGAAAAATCAACCCATATGTATAAACTACCCATAGGATTTGGTTTTGTGTTCATAGGAGGCCTATTGAGAAAGTTATGGTACTTTTTGTGTCAATTTTGGAGGAATTCCGAGATTAACATTTGTTGTGTGTGTCAATTGGTCCTATAGATCAATTTGGCATGTGCTTGTGTGTTTGGAGCTAGTGTCGTATCCATAATTGGGTACGTGTAGATCGTATCCCAATAATTTGGTAATACGTATTGATTTGGGAATTTTTCCTCCGACACGGAACTTTGTGCATGTCACATTTTGACACGGACTCATAGATTTGCGTTTAACTCTTCGTATTATTTATAAATAATATTTTAGACTTGCTCGTGTCCTTCAGGGTATGTTTGGATTTGTGGTGGACTCGTGTCGCAAGCATATCATAGATCTAGTGGGATACGGATGTGATACGCTCCATGTATTCTGTAATTTATTCTAGATCTATTTCTCTATTGTTCTTAGTCTTGGTGATGTGTAATTATATGTATGTATAAATATATTATTTTGTACATATATATATTTATGTATTCATATGTCATAGATCTATATATCTATGTGTTATATATTGTGTAGCTAATTCTCTACATATGTATTAGTTTTTAAATGTAGTAGTATTTATATATATATATATATATATATATATATATATATATATATATATATATATAATTGTATGATATATATATACGTGTACGTATATGTGAAGTTATATATATGTTACTATATATATATATTATGTTATATGTATGTATTGTGTACATATATATGTATGTGGAGGAGTATGTGTGTATAAATATTTATTAGTTGTGTTATTTATATTAGTATATATATATATATATATATATATATATATATATATATATATATATTGTGTTATATATATATAAGTGGATGGGAGAGGCGACAACAGTTTAGTGACGGTTCCAGCATCACAACAACAACAGCATAAATAGCAGCAGCAGCAGCGGATTTACCAACAGCAGCCGCAACAACATTTGCGACAACAGTAGAAATAGCAACAGCAATAGCAGCGACAGCGACAACAGCAGCGACAACGACAACAGCAGCGACAACAGTAGAAAACTGTCGCGATAGCAGCAGTGAAGCAGCGACATCAGCAGCGTATCCACGGTTTCAGCGACGGTCAGCAAGGGTCTTTAGCGACAGTTCTGCGGTTTAGTATAGATATTATATTTTTATTTATAACATATATATATAGGTATATATATAGTATTACTATATATGTATATATATTCCTAATTGGTAATTATGTTTTATTATACTATAATTGTAATAGTTAGTTGTTAGTATATAGTTTATGGGTAGTTAGTACTATATTGTAGTCTTGACAATTACCTTGAGATACCAAGGTAAGTATCAAGGTATTTGGGATACCCAAGGTATTGGGTTGGGTATCAAGTTTGAGGTTTAGTTGTGCGATACCAAGTTGGTTCGAAGCCAAGGTATCCATTTAATATTGATAATTAGGATTTATATAATTAATATTGTTTGATATATGTATGTGTGATATTTTATCTCTCCTATTTGCGTTTCTTGAGATACGGTATCCTAGTATCCTAAGATATAGCTTGTATCACCTAGATTCATAGTGTTTAAAACCAATAACTTTGAGATAGACTCATGCAACCTAGAAATAGGTAGTTTGACATAGTTGACCATAGTTTGGCCAATTTGACTTAGAGTTGACCTAGTTTGACTTTTGACTTAGAAATGGCTTGTTGACCTAGAAGTTGACTAGTTTAACTTATTTTTTTCTGAAACCTTGTATTGATATTATATTCCATATCTAGGTCTTCGAGGCACCATATCAGACATCTATGAGACTATTCATCAGACTTCAAGCGAGTACATTCTCTGATATTTTCTCATTTATGATATCCACTATGTTTATTGTATTTAGTGTAGACATCATTGTTCTCTTGATACGATGGTTACACGGATTGGTATATCCGAATCTCGTCATGAGATATTATTCCTTGGTAAATGGTGTATCTTGTGCAAGCCTTGTTTCATTGATTATCTTGTATATATACATACACTGATTCTTGGGAAGACTAGCTATCTTCTTGGGGAATCTCATGCCATAGCGTACCATAGTTGGATCTATTATACCAGTCGAGGGTGGAAAGTATTTTAGTGTAGATATGTGATCATACCCTCCTTGTATCAAGTCTTGCTCTTGAATAGTGTTAATCATATACCACACCTATGATTAGCTAGGCTATAAATCTTGTATCATGTTCCCAAGCCGATCACATGTTAAAGCTAGTACTCACACACTTAGTCATTAGTATTCTTGTTCATTGTCATATTATTCATTATTATATTTATTCCAGTATTTTCTTATTGTATATCTCTTGTATCTATTGTGCATTTGTATATTCATATTTATTTACTATATATAGTTTTTATTATTGATTAGAACTACTATTAGAGATGTACTCTGCTCCTTTCCTGACTGGATTTTTTTTTAGATGACACTGAGGAGTGGTACCGTACACATTATAGACCTCAGGATGTTGTGGGCTTAGAGTCAGAGACCCTGGCTCAGGAGGAACTTATCCCAACTGAGACAGATGACCTGGGTTTAGTAGCTTCTTAGTATTCTTTCATACTGGATTTGTCTCCAGCTTACTTTGTTAGTATTCTTTCAGGCTCATTGATGTTATTATTTTAGACTCATGAGTTGTATGTGACTATTCTATTCTTTTATCCGATTCGTGCTCGTTTTATCTTAGATCTGTGATTAAGTATATTGTTGTTGTTGATGTTTCATTATATTGCTAGATAGATTATCCAGACAGCGTTCTACTACCGATTCTGCGGCGTAGGCTGGGCGTTGTTCCCGACTTGCATTCCTACATCGGGTGCGGGTCGTGACAGAAATTATAGATCTAAGAATTTGGTAATTTGGTGAAGTAAAATGGTTTCTCTCTCCTCTATAGGTGGCCGGCCATATAACCCCCCCCCCTCCAAGCAATATAAAATGTCTCAATTACCCCTTGTGGCCTCTCATGAAGAATTTAATTAGGGAGGGAAGGTTCTAGTCTAATAGTTTCTCTAATTAATCCAACCTCCTAATCAATGGGCCTAATTCATGGGCTCAAACTAAACTCATCCAAAATGTTGTTTCATGCATTCTAATAAAATAAGTTAGGTCCACTACAGAAGTCTAAAATAAATCTACAACAATCAAACAATAATAATTAAATAATTAAATAATCATGCATACACAAATAATTAAATACAACAATCCTAAAATTAAAATTACCCATGGTCAAATACCAAACTACCCTTGAGTAAAAATATGAGGGTGACATCTCCTGATCTGCAGAAAAAATACTGGCCCAATCTTATCCTGCACGCATCCCATCCATGTCCCAAATTCTTGCAGAATGGACAAAGAATGGCCGACTGAGCTGGCCTCTGAATCTGGTGTGCCGACTGCACTGGCGCTCTAGCTGGTGCGGAGAACTACTGCCTCGGCTGTTGGAAGTGTCTCTGATGCTGCAGCTAAAAATGAGACCACTTTGCTGGCCCCGTACTACTGCTAGCTCCTGAAGGATCTCTCATCCTCTTGGAGCCAAGCTCCAAATTATCCTCCGCCTGTTGTGCCTGTGCTAGGATCTCCTCAAATGTAGTGGTACGATTAATGCTACTATGGGATTTGATCTCCCTGTTCAGACCCTTTCTGAACTTTCGGACCTTTCCCCGGGGATTTTATCCCTCCATAAAGTGACCCAATCTACAAAACTCTGTCGTATAATCGTCCACTGTCATACTTCCTTGGACGATATACCAAAACAGGTTCTCTAAAGATATCCTGTGGTCCTTGAAAAGCTCCTTTAAAGCCACATCCGGGAATAACTTTCCCTTGAAAAGCTCCTTTAAAGCTTTCCAAGTAAGTCCCAGCGCTGATATCCTGTGGTCCGTCCTGAGCCAAGTCAATGCGATATCAAACACCATTCTCCCTGTTCCTATAACTGTAGGCTATCTGGAATCTACGCCAGCCGCAGGTTCCTCTCTATATCTTCGATCCGATCATCAGCACTCTATATCTTTGATCCAATCAATAGCATAAATAATCCCTTCGGAGCTTTTAAAGTCCTTCGGCCCCATCCTCTTAAAGTCTATGATAATCCCCGGCCTCGATTGTTGCAGGGTAAACTGAGATAGATCTACCTATGGCTGGACCAATGCTACTCTCTCGATAGCGACGAATATAAGCTGGTGGACTTTCTCAATGCCTTGCCTCATAACCTCTGATTGGCGCTGCTGGGCCTCTATCATCTTCTGAAAGTGCGCAAATACCTGCGTCGGATTAACTACGGATGGTGGAGGTGGAAGATCCTATTAGACTATCGATACTGTCCTTTGTACCCTAGATGGAGCACCCCCAAAAGCTGCGACAGATACTCCCACCTGGACTGGTGAAGCGGTTCTCTGAATTAAAGCTGGTGAAGCAATGTCTGCTAGTGTTGCCCTCAAAGGAGACGAAGTGACCGACCTTGCTGATACTGCACCTGAGCGTTGGGATCGCGTCTTCGGCGGCATCCTGAAGATAGATTGAGACAAAGTAATCAATATTGAGTAAGATATGATATCATCAAAGAAGGACAAAATTATTCAAAGTAAACCAAGCATTCAAGTAGATAAGGATAGTAAAACAGATATTTGGAAATGTTCCCTAGTTGTGATTGAGTATACCCTCAGCCTATATCCTATATCCTAAAGCAGGCTCGTAACAGTATTTCAGACTTAGAGTACTACTACAATATCGTACTTGTTGTGACTCTGACCTACATAGGCCACTACTAAAAATGTGTCATGACCCGCACCTGGAATTAGGGCACGAGTAATGAACAATGTCCAGCCTACGCCGCAGCATCGGCGGTAGAACGCTGTCTAAACATCTCATACAATATATATAAGGTACCTATCAATGTCATCTCAACTCCAAATGGAGGAACAATATGGTATATGATAATGGTAAACAATACTTAATCATAATATAAAACTAAAAAAAGATGAAAGCACGATATGGAATAAAAGAAAGGAAAATATAAGAGTCACAATACATCCACAAGTCCAAATCTATAAGTTTAGTCATAGCCACTCCCAAAATAATATATACATGCAATGCCCCTAGAATGAGACTAATACAATATCCAAAAATATGAAAGTAGGCCTCATTGGACACTATCACTAGGTTCTCCTACTCTAGGAGAGAATCCTCTAATGACTCACCGTCCTGCAACCCATAATAAGTGGTACACTGATCCACAAGCCATTCATCTAAAAAATATATCCAATCAGGATTGGAGCGAAATACATACCTCTGAAAGCAGTTTCAAATACATGGTAGAGGATATATGAAAAATAATAGAAAAGAATATAAGATAACTAGCAATAGGAAATAGAATGATATAGAGTGAACATGTAATACACTTGAAAGTAAAGAACAAACAATATGAATAGCTGCAAGTGATGAAAATAGATAAACTTGCTAATGTGCCAAAGAGTACAAGTTCGTTATGTGATCGATTTGGGTTAAAATGAATACAATATGGTAACTCGATTACAAGTATGATATATAATCGACATGTACACGAATACACTTAGGCTTGATCACATAACCGACTTCTACTCCCCTGTCCCCAACCAATACTCATGGATCCAATCACGACACGTTACGAACACGAATATGGGCACACTGAACACGAGCAGTGTGTGAACACTAAGTACATGATAATTAATACTCGATATACATGATAAAATACATATGAAGGAGTATCCGCTGAACATGGTAGGGGATAACATCCCATAAGAGGATCCATATAGTACCAGTCCATGTAGTTATTGTGTTAGAATCAAGTATATAGTTCTAGAATAATTAATATATATAATATTACATAATAAAAACTAACAGAGAGATGTACTCGCCTCTGGTCCTGAGCAAAGGGTGTCTCTCGATACCCAAGCTGGTGTCACACAATCCTATTTAGGAAATATCAAGTTAAAAGGTGTAATAGATGAATATTGAATTAACAATGCACGAGTATTCTTTCTAAGTCATTTTTAGGTCAGACACTAATTTCTAAGTCCAAGCTATGGTTATTATTCTTCAATGGCCATTATCTAGCTAATGCTAGCTATATTAGGTATTACATGTAGGTATAACTAGTATCTTAACTAGTATCAATTATACTAACTAATATATACGACTACTGCTAACTGATATCTGTAAGATCGAATTAATAACTTAGCTATGACACTAATTAAACTAACTGATAACTCAACCTCTCTAACTAACAGTCACTAACATCTATTAGATGACACCAATATCCCTTATCCAAATCGAGTTGTACGAGGGTCCATAATTGCAACTCCAACTACTGCTGCTACTACTATGCCCAGGTATGGATACTTCCTTCCCCAACTCAGAACCAACTACTTATAAGACTAACAGGTATATAACTAATTGATATTCCATAAACCAATACTCATACTATATCTACTGATACTAACTGCTTAAACACCCATGTAACACTGAGATTGTTTTCACTCATGAACACAAATCCCTCATTGTTATGCTACTAACTGACTTGCACCTGTACCAATGATAACCAATAAATAATCCTTCTTATTATAATACATAATACACCTTAACCCCACTGTAGTTGCTATCTCAAAATCCTGACACTCAAACACTTGATTTTCTAATTATGTATTGAGTTTACCACAATAACCCTCTCCTCATACCTGTGTCAATATAACACTAACTTTAGAATCAAATACTGAACACAGCAAAGTAGCTGTTATCATATCTTCTCACTCCCAAGTCCAGGATACTTTTAATGAAATTCATGTATTTCTAACCACATCACCACACACACAACAGGATTAATGCTACTACCCATCTGAACACCTGAGACACACACGAATAAATTTTAGGTAATCCTTTGCTGCTAATGCAGTTAGTATAAATCTCCAACTTGCATTATTGCACACAGTGTACTGATACTGGACTAACTTACTACACTGCAGGCCACTTCTTCCCGCTTCTTGCTGCTGTTGTCTCCCTCTGACAACCCAGGTCTTGATCAGACCTGCATTTTAACCAAATTCCAAAAATAATGTTGTCACTACCCAATTCTAGAAAATAGGATTTTTTTATTTTAATTTGCTAAATTGTGTATTGTTCATAAATATTTG